>JAKSZT010053854.1:536215-557879 GCA_026826555.1 Tolypeutes matacus | reverse complement strand
ATATTAGAGTGAATGCAATTAACAGCACAAATATGGGGCTATGATTGTGGTTGCAAAGGAAAATTTCAGGTTGTGTATGTCACTAGAAGAAAAGTTAAAGGATAAAAAATGGTACTATATAGCATAGTGAATCATGTTGCAGATGATAAGTGTGTTTAATAGTACAAATTGAAGAATGATTTTCATTGAAGGAGAACAAATGTACTTTAATATTACAAGATGTTAATAATAGGGTGGCATCTTAGCCAAAATGCTCCCAAAGAAAACTATGGACTGCAGTTAATAGTAATATATTGATAGTTTTTCATTGACTGTGAAAAAAACTGAGAAAATTATAAGTGACTGAAACCAGACACAAAGTACTACCTATTGTTTGACTCCATTGATATAAAATATAAGTATAAATAAATTTATGGAGAGGGAATTAGATTAATGACTATGTATGGCAGGGAATGGATAGAGGGATTGAAAGATAATGGCTAAGGGATGTGAGATTTTTCTTTTAGGAGTGATGAAAATGCTCTATTATTGATTGTGGTGATGAATGCACAACTTTGTGATTATATCAAAACTTATTGAATGACCCTATGGATGGATTGTATGGTATATGCATATATCTCAGTAAAAGTGCTATTAATGTGTGAAAGTGTGGGAGGATAAGGTGTGAGGCATATGGGAATCCCCTATATTTTTTATATAACATTTGTATAACCTAAAGCTTCTTTAAAAATAAAAATAAAAATAAACTGATTTAAAAAGATTGTAAATATTTTACAGTAGCTACAATCTTTCACAATATGACCTTTCTAGGTTATAATAAATTTAGTCTTAAGGAAAGATCTCCCTTATAAAATTTCATAAGCAGTAAATTGAAGCTTGCTTCTGAAGGCTACTCTAAGCAGTGCAATTGGCAATACTTTATCCCATGTTAAATTAGTTTCCTGGCAGGTAATTTTTACAGTCTTCTTTAAAGTATGAGTCATGCTTTCTGTTTTCCCTGTGAATGGACACCTCCATGAAGCACGTAGCTTCCAAATTATTTCTGGGTTATTTTAGATTTGAAATTCACTCTGAAGGATGTGGAAGTCTGAATGCGGAAATACTTTCAGCAGGACTTTTGTTATTTTGAGGCTTTCTCTGTCCTCAAGGAAAGGCTTCTAACCTCCTGAGAAAGTGACTACAAATACTAGTAAGATATTTACAATTTCCCTTTAGCCTTTGGCCTGATGATAAAATCTACTTGCTAGTCTTCAGCTGGTTTGGCTCCTCTTGTTTGAACTCCTTTAATAGGAGGAGGAGAATTTTTTTTGTTATTTTTAGCACAGATTAAGCAATTCTGAAACAATCTTTTGAATTATCTTCTGCATATTTGGGCCAACTATGAACTTCGGTAGCCAATGGTACAAGGCACACCTGCCATAATGAGATCCTTGATGTAAATATGTGATGATCCTTTTCATTCTGAAAATAATTATGAATCCACCCTCCCTTAGTGGCTTTATAGGGCTTTATTGGGATTTGGTGTCTTATGCAAAATCCTCACATATTACCCATGTCCAAATCCACTGTTGAATATTGGGTATTAAATGAGTCCATATATATGGCAGGGATTAGGATCAAGCTATTACTGCTTGGATTTTGGGTTTTTGCAGATTGTTTAGAAGGATGGTTCACTAAATTATTTACTTTTCCTATCAGGCTATCAATTTTCTGTTGTCCCAGTCAAAGGACAAGTTTTAATTTTAGTGGGAACATAATGGCCTCTATCAGGGCTAATATGACCTCTGTATGTTTAGTTTTCATTTTCCCTGAAGTTAATAATCTTCCATCTTTCCAAATGGCTACAAATGTATGAATCACTCAAAAGGCATCCTTTAAGTTGGTTTATCTTTTCTATATCACAGATGTAAGGCTCTGGTTAGAGCCACAAGTTCTTCCCTTGGAAAGTACATATCTGGGGAAAGTGTATTTGCTTCTAGAACTCATTAGAGAGTTGCTATAGCATACCCAGCTCTCTAGAGTCCCTGGTCCATGAAGCTGCTCCCATCAATGAACAACTTTATGTCTGGATACTCCAGGAACTGGTCCATGAAGCCTGGTCTGCTAGAATAAACTTCTTCAATTATTTGTATACAATCCTGGAGGGGTTCTTCCTCTGTACTGGGAAGTAGGGTGGCCAGCTTTAAAGAAGAAACTGTCTTTACTTTTACATTAGGATTTTCCAGTAAAATAGCTTGTTACTTGCCTAGCTTCCTTAAAGTGTTCAAGGAGAGGTATCACAGAGTGAGGGGTATGTACAGTGACCCCAGAGTAAACTTTTTGGCTTCCTGCAGCAAACTGAAAGTGGCAGCCACTGCTTAAAGGTAAACCAGCCATCCTTGGGGTACTACAACTAATTGTATAGAAAAATAGACAACTGGCCTTCAGGTACTGCCTAGGGATTTTGTCAATACTCCAGACATATTCCTTGCTGCTCATGCACAGATAGACTGAAAGATTTCCTTATGCTGGAAAGGAAGTGCTTCTATTTAGTAAAAGCTTTTCCTTCATAGTATGAAATACCTGCTCACATTCAGCAGTCCCTTCTAAGGAACCACTGTCTTTTCCTGTAAGGGCCTCATATAAATGTTTAGCTATAAGTACAAAATTTGGGAACCAAATATGGCAAAATCCAGCCATTCTCATTAACACTCAGAGCTGCCTCCTAGTGGTTGGTACAACCACACTAACTAATGCTTCTCTCCTCTTTGGCAACAAATTCCTTTGTCTTATTGACAGCTGAAATCCTAAATATTTCAGAGTAGGCTGTAAAGTCTGGGCCTTTTCCTTGGACAACTTATATCCTCCATCTACCAGGAAATTCAGAGTTAGGACTGTATTCTGATCTGGTTTACTTGGTGGTACTAGCAATCAGGATATTATTTACATAGTGCAATAATATCATACCCTGGAGCTTTAGCTCCCTTAAATCTTTAGCTGATGTTTATCCAAAAATATTATGGGCATTTTTAAATCCCAGTAGGAGAATAGTACAGCAATACTGTTGCTTTACATTTGTCTAGGATCCTCCCATTAAAAAAATATATATAGAACTTGTGAGGCTGGGCTCAAAGTTATACAAAAGAATGTATCTCTTAAGTCCAATACTGTGAATCAACAGATATTCCCAGATAATGTGGTAAGGAAAGTGTAAGCGTTTGCCACTGTTGCAGCAGACAAAATGAAAAACCCAAGTGGCTCTCTGAGAGGTGGAGGAACAAAGTTTTATTATGCATTGTTTCAGAGGAGACTCAAGTATCCAAAAAATATGAGCACCCTGTCTTGGTTTTCATAAGTTTATATAGGGTCTCCAAGCTGGCAAATTCCTAAGCAAGCAGGCAGGCAGGGGTTACAAAAGCAAAAGGGGTGAGTTTAGCTTATTTTTCCTAAAGCAGAGGGCTATTAGGGAGGAAAAGAGTCATTATCTGTTTAGAGTTGTAAATTCCAGTTGAAAGGGACAGGCAGAGAGTGCTTACCTTCCTAACTATGTGGGTTCCAGGGAGAAAAGAGAGAAAGGGAGAAAGAGATGGGGGTATTTATCTTCCTAAAGCTGTGGATTTCTTCTGAGAGGGTTTAGGGCCACAGCACTTCCTTTATCATTCCCCCCTTTGATGCCCTTGTAATTCTTTATGGTGCATCATCTGCTAACATGGGGATTTTTCTATAGACCCCAAGGGCTGATATTTAACACAAGGCATTACTTGGTGTTTTAAAGCATTTAAGTGGGAAGTGATGTATTGTGTTAGGCACCATAGAAAACATGGCCCGAAAGTTACAAGGAAGAAGACTGAGGCTATCACTGGCATGAATGGCAAAATCCAGGAAAGGAGATACTGGAAGCAGTTCCCATTGGCAGATGCCTGGTATTCATGGTTTAAGTGGTCCTTGGCTCATTCTTTTAGCAGGGCCACCTTGGCCCTAACTATCCCTGAGGAGTTTGCATAGAAATGGTATTCTTCCCCCAGAGCCTGGCAGATTCCCCCTGAACCTGTGGAGAGCAAATCTAATCCTCTCTTGTTTTGTAAAACTACTTCTGCCAATGAGTCTATCTGGTCTTGCAACCTGTTGAGAGCCCCCGATATTTCTTTGAGGTCATTTGATGTTTCTTGTGCTAGGGTTTATATGTCCACCTGACCAACTGTGAGTGAGGCCCCTGGTACTGCTGCACTTCTGACTACTCTTAATCCTAAGAGTAGGGGATTGCCTTTATTGCTCATTTGGCTCAGGAGAGCTCTCCAGGCAATTGTTCTCAACACCTAGAGAACAATGGTACTGGCCAAGCCAGGTTAATACATGCCTTGGTCATCCTGGAGTAGGCACTGGTAGGCATTGGTGCCACAGACCCAGATGGTGGAGTTTGCGGTACATCGGTCTGGCTCATTGAGTGGGTGGGTGGTGTTACAGTTAGCCCTACCTAGAGGGGGGATGGTTGAAGGAGACCTGGTAGTTATGTTTTTACAGTTAGCCTGTTTTCCTGGGGGTTCAGTTATGTGGACTGGGAGGGGCCTGGTCCCTACTGCAGAGCTGTCATGGGTCTGGAGGGTTATGTTCCATGGGACAGGTATGGGGAAGGTGGTTAGACTTGAGGAAGTGCATAGCCAGCAGGATGCAGCTGTCGGGCCGGGATTCATTTAGGAGTTTGTGGAAAGTTGGAACTTGGTTCAAAAGGATGTTGCGGGGGACTGTTCTAACTTTGGCCCTTAGTGTCTGGACAGATTTACAGATATTCTTCACTAAGGATTTATCTGGGGATTGGATTACTGGGATCAGTTGGATTAGTATGATGTCCCCTGGGTCAGGTCCCATTGGGTCATATATTCCAATTCCTAGTTTTAGTCCTGTTTGGGATTTTAAAAAGCTATTTTCTGATCTGGTGGTTATGTTTAATTAGGTGAGTTTTATGGGGTCAAAGATTTCTTCCCCACACCCTGATGGGCTGGAGATTTTCTGTAGGAGATGTGGAGAAGTTGGTGGGACTCCCTTCCAGGAAGGGGTGGCACCTACAATCAAGCTCCAAGAGCGGCAGAATCTTCTGCTTTTTGGGGGGTCTTTGCAGAGGTATTTGTCATAACGCCCATAGTTGCAGCCCCTACACCCTCTCCTGGGGGCAGGTCTGAGGGCGTGGTTGTATGGGGCAACAAACAAGGTGTAAGGAGCATGATCTTGGATTGCTCTGAAAGCGTCAAATATTACACAGGCTGAAGTTGCACTTGCTGAGAACAGGACTGAAGCATTCAGCACAGATTGTTTGCCCCAATTTTGACTACCTTGTAGCTGCCATAGATTATGGGGGCAGATATGGGCTTTTAGGGAGGGGGCAAGGAAGGAAAGGACAAGCAAGTCAAGGCACAGGAGCATCCTACTATACACCAGTAAGCAATTGCAATTAGGGCTCTATTCACAACAGTCCAGTCTGCAGGGGACACAGCAGTGAGTCCAACTCCAAATACCAAGGAGAGAGGCCGTAAAAGCACAGGATCCACCAGGAGCAGGGGCCCATTCAGCAGGCATTTGACGAGGTTGCTGCTCAAGGATCCTGGGTGACTCACACTCTCAGGGGGTGGCCGGGTATGGGTTGGGTTGTCCAGATGTCCTGCTCTTATCAGGGTGTGCCTTCTTGACCCTGGAATGATGAATCCAAGGGACTATGCCTTCAACTTTAAGAGCAGTAGGAGTTACAAGGATCACAGCGTGTGGACATGTTCAGGAAGGCTGAAGGGGTTCTTTTTTTCAGGCTTTGACCCAGACTAGGTCCCCTGGCCGGTGGGGGTGCACTGGGTGTCCCAGGGGGATGATGTTTCATGACAAGACTGTTTTATGCATTTGGGCTAGAGTTTTCGCCAGCTGCTGGAGAATGAAATCTTGGCTAGCCTCCCCCAGAAGTTTGAGATTTCCATTGAAGGCCTGGATAATTGGGTGTGGCCGTCCAAATAGAATTTCAAAGTGTGAATAGCCTGTTGGTCCTGGGGTATACCTAACTCGGAAAAGGGTTAAGGGAAGTAAGTCTACACAGGGGAGACCAGTTTCTTGGCAGAATTTGGCTAGGGTGGCTTTGAGGTTTTGATTCATGCATTCAACTTTCCCTGAGCTCTGGGGCCTGTGAGTGGTATGGAGTTTCCACTTGTTTCCTAACATTTTCACCAGCTCTTGGACTATGGTAGCCACAAAGGCTGGGCCATTGTCACTTCCAATAGACAGTGGCAGCCCATGTTGGGGAATAATTTCTCTAAGTAGACTTAGTCACTTCTCTTGCCTTTTCAGTGTGAGTGGGGAAAGCTTCAACCCAGCCTGAAAAGGTGCATATCATCGCTAACAGATATTTGTACCTCTGACTTGGTTTCACTTCTGTGAAGTCTGCTGTGAGATCTTCAAAGGGGGCCATCCCCATGTGCTAGACTCCTGCTGGAGCATGGGGGCCTTGCAGAGGGTTGGTTTTGGCACAAACTTGGCACTGGCTGCTGATGGAGGCACAGAGAGAAGCTAGTTATGCTATATAGTAGTATCTCCTCAGCAAGACTTCTAGCACAATTTTCCCTAGGTGGGTGAGTTGGTGGAATTGCTGGATGAGGGCATGAGTGGCTCCTTTAGGGACTAAAATCCAGTCACCTGGGAGCAGCCAAGTTCCTCCCAGGGTTCAGCTTCCCCCTTCTCTCTTGGCCAATTCCTGTTCTTCCCAGGTATAGCTTTGTTGATTAATGTCTTGTCCTAAGAGGGGCAGCTGCTGTGTCAATTCTGGGACTCGTATTCCATGTGTTCCTTCAGCCACTTGCTGAGCTGCTTTATTGGCTAGCCTGTTTCCTTCAGTGACCATATCCAGTCTTTTCTGATGTCCCCGGGAGTGGATGATGGCGACTTTGTCTGGTTTCCAGATTGCTTCTAACAGTTGGAGGATTTCTTCTTTGTTTTTGATTTCCTTTCCCCCTGCAATTAGGAGACCCCTTTCTTTATAAATTGTCCCATGCATATGAACAGTAGTGAGTGCATACTTAGAGTTAGTGTAAATATTTACCACTTGCCCAGCAGCTAGGTGCAGGGCTCGGACCAGTGCCCAGAATCCGCTCATTGTGCAGACCATCCCTGAGGTAGAGATGCCTCTTCCACCACCCATTCAGTAGGGGTGACTGCATATCTAGCAAGCTTTTCCCTGTTTTTAATGAGACTGTTCCCATCTGTAAAAATAGTGACTGATCTGGGGAAGAGAGTGGTTTGTATTGGAAGTTGGGGTGACTGGCATAAACTTCCTCAGTCACTTCACCACAATCAAGCTCAGGAGCCTATTCCTCGTCTGGCAAAATGGTGGCAGGGTTTAGACTGCGCACTGTTTTTATTGTCACTCTGGAATTTTCACAGAGTAAACCATGGTAATGTGAGAGTCGGGGATTTGATATCCACTGGTGCCCATGTGAGTTCATTAGGACAGTGACTGTGTGTGGCACCATAACATGAATAGCCTGTTTGAGGGTTAATTTGTCAGTTTCTTTGACATGGGTTATGGTTGCTGCCAGGGCTTTCAGGCAGGGCAGCCACTTTGCAGCCACGACGTTCAGTTGCTTGGAGAGGTAAGTGATTGGTCTTTGCCAGGGGCCGACTGTTTGGGTGAGGACCCCCAATTCTAATTTGTTCTTTTCATACATGAACAGGTGAAAGTTTTGAGTTACATCCGGGAGCCCCAAGTCAGGGGCACAGCCAAACTTGTCTTTTCATGTTTTGAAAGACCCCCTGTTGAGCTTCTCCCCAGGTAAGGGGCTCTTTTTCTGGACCAATCAGAACTTCATAAAGGGGTTTGGCCATGGCTGCAAACCTGGGAATCCAGATGGGGCAAAACCCTGCAGCCGCAAAAATCCCACGAAGTTTTCTTTTCGTGGTGGGTGGAGTGATGGTGCAGATCGCTTTCTTTTGTTCAAGTCCTAGTGTCTGGTGCCTTGTTTGATGCTGATCCCCAGGTACTTGACCTGCTGTTTACAGATCTGGGCCTTTCTCCAAGACATTTTGTACCTAGTCTGTGTTAGAAATTGTAGGAGAGTCTGGGTCCCTCTCCAGCAGGCCTCTTCCATCTCACTGGCAAGTAGGAGGTCATCTATGTTTTGCAAGAGGGCACACTTGCAGTCCTCCTTGGGTAGGTGGCCAGATCTGCTTCCAAGGCTTCCCCAAAAGGGGTAGGGGAATTTTTGAAGCCTTGTGGGAGAGGGGTCCAGGTTAGCTGAGTCTTCTGCTGAGCTCTGGGATCTTCCCACTCAAAGACAAACAGAGGTTGGCTCAGGGGGACAGTTGCAGGCAGAAGAAGGCATGTTTAGGTCCAAGCCAGTGAACCAGGTGGCTTCAGGTGGCAGATGTCCTAGCAGAGTGTATGGGTTGGGAACAACCTGATGTAAGGTGAGAGTGGCATTATTGATGGCTCACAAATACTGGACTGGTTGATATCCTGCCCCATCTGGCTTCTTTACTGGTAATAATGGGGTGTTCCAGGGTGTCTGACACTCGATCAGGATTCCTTCTTTTCTCAGATGATCTATGTGCTCGACCATGCCCAATTGTGCTTTGTGGAGATCGGATACTGCCTCTGCCAGATCAGGACTGCTCCAGGCTTCAGGTTGATGATGATGGGTGCATGGTTCCATGCCATTTCTGGTGGTTTTATTCCTGCCCAAACCTGGGGGGAAAGTTTAAGCAGATTTTCCGGATTCTGACTTGAATTTTCTTCTGCATGAAGTCTCCATTCCTTGCTTTGGGATATGGTGATGAGGAGAGTGAAGCCAATCCTGATGCTTAAGCTTGCTGGCCTTTCAGGTTTGAAGGTAATCTGGGCTCCCAGTTTGGTTAAGAGGTCTCTACCAAGTAGACTGGACATTCAGGCAGGTACAGAAATTCATGACTCATTTCATGGCCACTGAGCTGGGAAGTTCTTGACTGGCAAAAAGACCATCGGCTTGACTGGTCCCCAGTGACTCCTATGATATTAGCAGTTTTTCCGCTAAAAGGGGTGACAGGGGTTGTGACCACAGAATACTCAGTGCCAGTGTCCACCATGAAAGTCATTGACTGGTCCCCGACTTGTAGTTCATCCATGGGCTTGTGGGGACCAAGTTCCAATGAGCTCGGTCGACCCTATTCAGGGTTGAGCCCTGCCAGCCCCATCAGCTTGTCTTGGAGCTCAAGTCAGTATTTCCATTTAGGGGTGTTCCCTCTATGTGCCTGAGTCTTTGGGAGGCACTTATTTTTCCAGTGTCCATTTTCTTTGCAGTAGACACATTGGTCTCTGGCCAAGGGTACCCATATGGTGCTTGTTCCCCTTGTCAAGGTGACCCTTCTCATCTGGTGAGGTCAGGATTTCCCAAGGCTGCTGCCAGTAGGGTATCTTGATGTTTTATTTGTTTCTTGGCTTCTTGTTTGGTGGCTTCATCTCAAATGAAGAATAATTTGTTGGCTACTTCAAGGAGTTGAGAGATGTTCATCCCTGTGAACCCTTCTAATTTTTGGAGCTATCTTTTAATGTCCATTACTGCTTGTACAACAAAGGTGGCATTCACCATCCTCTGGCTTTCTGGAGCTTCTGGGTCAAAAAGGGTGTAGATTCTGAATGCCTCACAAAGTCGTTCATAGAAATCTCCTGGAGATTCATCGAGCTTTAGAGTAAATTCTTCTTTGTCATTTCTGTGGGTCATTTTGCCCCTTCTCAGTCCCCTCAAAGTAGCACTTCCCAGTATTGCTGGAGTGCAGCCCATCCCTGATCAGTATTGAAGTCCCAGTTTGGTTGGGCCTCTGGCTCCACCTCTCATGCCCAATCTTCTAGGTTTTACACACCAGTAGGGGCCTGCTTCTGCAGCCACTCTTGGGCTTTCATCAGAATCCATCATCTCTCCTCCATATTAAACAAAGTCAGGAGGAGTTGGCGGCAATCATTCCAAGTAGAACGATGGGTTTGGAAAATGGATTCCATGAGATCAATAAGGACCTGGGGTTTTTCTGAGTAGGAGGGGGTGTGCTGCTTCCAGTTTGTAGTTGCAAAGGACTGGTAGTAAAAAACAGGCCTCCAGGTCCAATGGTCCTAACCTCTCTGATCTGGGCTGGACCTGTGTTTTATGGAGAGGCATCTGTAACATGGATTGTGCCACCTGGAGCCTCTTTGCTATTGGGGTTCTGGGGATTTCCTCAGAGGGGGTAGATGTTCCCAGAGGGACCAAAGTTGGGAGTATTTCTGGGAGATCTACCTGCACTCCCAGGCTAGGAGGGGAGACTGAAGATGGGAGTGTTACTGGGAGATCTTCCTACACTCCCTGGCTAGGAGGAAATGCTAGAGAGGCTGGAGCATATGGCATTGGAGGTGGTGGCGTGTCCTCCTCCAAGAACCTTTGATGAATGACTGGCTAGTGGACCCCCATTCCCTGTGCATCCAAGATTCTGCTCTGTCCCTGTTTCCAATGCACAACTGAACTCAAGGAGGCAGAGTCTGGGCTATCTCTCACCAAGAGTTGATGTAGGGAAATTGATTGCAGTGGCCAAGAGTTCCTGTGACAACCAGCCACACTGCTTGGACCCTGGCTATATCCAAGGTCTGCTCTGAGAGCCAGTCTACATTAAAAGTGGGCACTCTACTTCACATAAGGTTCAGAAGGTGCTGGGATTCATCCAGATGCCATAATCTCTGGAAAAGCCCTTCTTGAAATTCTTGAGCATGCAGTTTAAGATGGTAGGTTTAGACTGGGATGAGCCCATAACCTGTGTCAGTGGCACAAGGCAGACAAAGGACAAGGGTCACCTCTTTCAAC
This sequence comes from Tolypeutes matacus, assembly GCA_026826555.1. Classification (NCBI taxonomy): domain Eukaryota; kingdom Metazoa; phylum Chordata; class Mammalia; order Cingulata; family Chlamyphoridae; genus Tolypeutes; species Tolypeutes matacus. The sequence continues at coordinate 547,074 of JAKSZT010053854.1, read as the reverse complement.
ATTACTCAGATGCCTGCCTGTCTGCATCTGTCATGAGAACTCTGGCTCTTTTTAGCTAATGCACCAGGGAAGAGTTTGGGGTGGACCATTATGCTGTATGACGTAGCTATGGAAAACAGGTTAGGGCCCACACAAGCTCCACAGCACAAGCTGTGGAGTCACAGAATGGAATAACACAGGCAAGCTGCTCTCATCCTCACTCACACATGCAATCACTCAGAAGTTACACAGTCCCTCCCTCAGGAATTAACAGTAATTAGTCCACACCCTGAGTTGGTGGTGCAAGACAGACAAAGGAATGGGTTGCTTCTTCTGGGGCAGAAAAGACAAGGTTACAAAAGCAGAGGTTTAGGCCTGCCCACAGTTTCACTTATACCACCAGAGATGGAGATTTTACCAACCCTCTGCTGCATGGTGCAATATCAGGGCATAAAGTGCTATTGCTACCTTCAAGTCAATATTTTTATTTTTTTCTCTTTAGATGGTAACTATTCACATGATATTTTTATAAATCATTAATTTTTGATGATGCAGTAATGTCAGGACATTAACAGTTATATGAACATTAATAAAGAGATTTACATCAGTTGGACTTATGTTTTTATGAGTAAAGTATTGTGTCTGACAATTAAGGAAAGATGACCTTAACTTGTCTAGCCTAAGTAGAAACACATATCAACACAAAGATTTTTTTTCAGTTTATTCATCCCCATAATACAAGAATCTGCCAGTATTTGTAGCCTATAAATCTGTATAAATATTTTCTAAACTCAGATAGGCAAGTTCTTTCTCCCCAAATTTTCTATTTTCCAAACTGGCATTTGGTTTTCCCACATTTATTCATAAAAACATGGATAAATGTGCATGATCAAGTTATGTAAGTATTTTTTAAAATATTTTTTCAAATCTAAGTAATTTTGATAAAATAAAAAATTGAGAAAAAGACCAGTTCATATAAAATTACAAATATTGCTACAAATGTCCATTTCAATATTTAAAATGTGTTCCTCATTGTATTAAATATAAAAAATGAGTAAGAGATAAATGTATTCATACTTAGGCAAAAATTATATAAAATGACTTAAAATACAGGAGCAATAACTAAGTGATGAAATGTGAGTCAGTTTTAATATCTTCATGACAAATCTGACATGAATTTTTTTCTTTCCAATCCTTCTCTTGGCTTCCACTTTTCTGGATTTGATAGCATTACCATGCAGGAGGTAGGCAAATTATCAGGTTTTCAGGGGTCCACCAACATCTTGGTTTCATGTGGCATTCTCATGGGATTCCATTGTGTTTTTTTTTTCAATTGTTTTAATCTCCTTTTGTTTTATGATAATATGATATATGAATTGAGGGCATGATGTTTGTGTGACAGCACTTAAGACCCTTTGAACTGTTCACCTCAAACATCAATAATTAAGACCAAGAAACCCAACTAATGCCCATTACGAAGATTACTTTCGGTTAAGTCTAAACCATAAAAAACAATTGAAGGGCTAGTTTGTCCCTCAGTAAAATTTAATTTTTACATATGGACCTTAGTTAACAGAAAACATTATCCAGAGCACACACACACCACATTATTTGGACAGGAAATAACAAACCAGCCACTTTTCAGCAATCAGAATGAAAACATTTTTTGTTGAGCGTATACAAATAAACACAGACAACTCATTTTTATATGAATTTTCATTGTAAGACAAGTTTAAAATAACATTTTCTTATCAAATGACAGCTCCTCTTTTCCCTTCCCTCTCCCCACCACTCAAGAAACAAGAAGTCATGGATACCTGTATCTCCTCACATCCTGGGAGATTTGCCTTTCCATGAATCATTTGAGAAACTCTCAATGTATAAGTGTTTGAACCTCAAAATAGAATATGAATCTTGCTTAGATTTCTGGTCTTTCCTCTTCCCCAGACTCATATTGTTAGGCAATATTATGAGGTAAATTTTGTAAGCTACTTCTCACATATGTGAACGCTTCATATCCAAATATTCCTAAATTTAAAACAGAAAGAGCATAGTAATTCACATCTGAAAAGTAGCATTTTGTTCAATCAGTTTGATTGATGAAATTCATTCTGAGTTAATATTTACTGAGATTCCATTTTATTTTAAATATTTCCTACTATAAGTATATGACTTTATAGAAAAGTTCTTTGCCTTAATGACTGAGACAGATATATCATATTTATAAGTCAATTGTTATGATCCTTAAGAATTTATAGAGCATTATAGCTGGTTTTCTTTATATTGTTTTAAATATTATTCTAATTTTCCTCAAAATTGTTTGATTTAATATCATTAGCCCAGAAGATATAACTTTTAAAGGTAATATTAAGAATTGTTTGAATGGGAGTTAGGACGTAATTTCTATAGATTGGGAGAATTATATTTACATCTGGTAAACACTGTAGGCAAAACACCATGGTAGACTTGGAGGACATTCCCAATACTCCAGGAAAATTAGGAACACTCTGCAATTATATGAAGTTCCTATAAGAGCTACATATGTACTGAATGCCATACAATAGTAGCACCAAAAAATATTTGCCATGAATTGGGATGGCCAGATAATAGAATTGTAAGTTTTATTTCTAAACTTAACAAGTTAAATTTCAATTGCATCCATCATGACACACATTTTTGGGGTGTTTTTACTTGTTTTCAGGGTTTTTTAAAATAATAATATAATTTATACAATGGGTATGTGGGAATAAATTATTTTGATGTAAGGCCATCACCACCACTGTTTCCCATTTAATGTCAAACAAAGCAAAACCCTTGAGATTGCTTTCTGAGGGTAATGGAAAGAACATCAATTAAAAATATTAAAAGTCTTATTTTACCTACATACAACAGATTCTTTCACTAGACATTGAGATATGGTTCTAGGAGTATCACCATATTTAAAAATATACACAGTCTTAAAACATTTTATTTTGTGGTGAGTTTAAGTGTCAGTATATCAAATTATGCCATAATATGAAATATACATTCCAATTTTGTTATTCTTCACCACATTTCAACTTCTTAATGTTAAAATTTTCTACACCTTTGTAACAAAAAATAATTGTTATATTATTGTTTTGTCAGTTATATTATCCAGCATGTCCTTTTAGATTTCACTAAACACATAGGATAAATTTGATAAAGGAGAACAGTAAAATTCATGGAGTTTTTCCAATTTTTATACTTCATGCACACATTATCATCCTTAGTATTTGATGTGTGACATTTCTTTCTCTCTCTCCTATGAACATATAAATCCAGTGAGAGAAAAAAAAAAGCATGCCATTTATCCCATTTCCAGCTTTTAAATAAATCACTTCCAACAACATTGCCTTATTATATGTCAAATGATGAACTATAAAATACTGATTCATAATATTTTTTTTTACATGCTGGAAAAATATGTTAATTTATCCAATAAAAACTACCAGATAATCACTGAAGATAAAACAAAAATAACATTTTTGTAAGCAAATACACATATATGCATATATATTTATATAAAAAAAAAAGAATAAAGTCTGTCACTCTGCTATATTTCTTATTTTCACCTAAAATAAAAATAAAAAATAATAATAAAAAAAGAAAAGCTAAAAAATGTAACATGGGACTGTAAAACATAGTGAAACCTCATGTAAAATATGAATATGGGTGCTATTGCATATATGACTGTTTTTACAAAGTATAAATATCAATGTGCTAGAGAGAAAGAAACAGAACAGCACCTATGTATGGCAGGGGAAGCATAGAGAGATTGAGAGATGATGAGTTTTATTTGTTTGTTTGGTTGGTTGGTTTTTGTTTATCATTGTTATTATTACTGGAATAATGAAAATGCTTTAAAAATGATTGGAGTGATGAATGCACAACTATGTATTATTCCAAATACCATTGATTGTACACTTTGGATGGATTTATCCTTTATTAATATGTTAAAAAATTTACTGCAAATCCACAGTAAAAAACAAAATGAACCAATTGTAATATATATATCCACAATAGAATATTATTCAGCATTAAAAAGGAATGAAGTTCTGATTTATGTGACAACATGGATGAAACTTGAAGAAATCATGTTGAGTTAAATAAGCCAGACACAAAAGGACAAGTATTGTATGATCTCATTGATGTGAAATAATTAAAATAAGAAAACTTATAGAGCCAGAAACTAGAATATAGGTTACCAGGGTTTGGGGTGGGGGTACAGAATGGAGTGTTAATGCTTTTGGTAATGGATGGTAGTGAAGTTAGCCCAAAATTGTGAACATAATTAACAGCACTGAATTTGAATGTGGTTCAAAGGGGCTATTTTTGGTTATATGTATGTTACTAGAATATAACAAAGTTCTTCACAGTAAGCCAGAATTAAAATATCTATTGTATACAACTTCATACAAAGTATTAGGCAAAGTGAAAGATTTTTTGTCTTTCCTTCAAAAATAACATGTTTCAGTAGTATAGAACCTGGGTATCTTTCTTCTTATCATGTGCTAAATTATAAAATGTTGGACAATGAACTTTGAAAGTATTACTTCTATGAAGAGGTCTTGATTTTAGGCCATCAGTTCCTTAGAAAATAAAGCTCTTATAAGACAAAAAAAACAAAACAAAACAAAACAAACAAACAAACAAACAAACAAAAAACAGTGTTTATACATTAATCTCACTGGATCAAGGAATAACATATCTTGATAGATACTCAGAAGAAGGGACTTAGGTTGGATATTTATAAGATTTTTCAGTCTGACATCAAGTGGTTTCATGGGGCATTTTCAATGTTGGCAAAAGTTCACAACTTACCTGCTTAAGATTGGGAGCCAGAGCAAGACAGAGATCTTCAAGTGTGGTGCAAGTCTTGATAAACCAACTCATCTTCTTAATTAGGCAATTTGGATGATCATTTAGACACTGTGGTAGGTGTTAGAAGCAGCATTTAAGAAATAGAATTCTAATATTAGGGTATGACAGTGGTTGAAAGGGAAACTTTAAAGTTGTGTTCATTACTAGAAGAAAAGCTAAAAAATGGAACATGAGCCTGTATAGCATATCAAAATCTCACATGAAATATGAGTATGGGTAACATTGCCTATATAAGCCTGTTTTTCTTTGAAACTGAATAAATGTTTGTTAATATTGCAAGATGTTAAAATCACAAAATTGCAACCAAAGAAAAATATGGACAGTAGTTTATAGCAATATATTAGTAATCTTCCATTAAAGATAGTAAAAAAGAAATATACTAAGTGAAAGGAACTAGATGAAATGTACTACATATAGTTTGGCTCCATTTATACAAAATATAAATAAAAATAAAGAGACAAACAGGATAGCAGCTATGTATGGCAGTGGACACAGAGAGATTCAGGTGATTATAAAGGGGTAGAGATTTTTTTATCTGTTTTTTTTTTTGTTTATTATTATTAATATTGGAATAATGAAAATGCTCTAATAATGATGTGGTGAATGCACAACATTGTTATTATACCAAATACCATCACTTGTACACTTTGGATGGGTTGTATGATTTATTAATATGTATCAAATATTGGAAGACAGTTAAACAAACAAACAAAAAGATCCTGGAGCCAAGAATGCTCAAATCCAAAGAAAAGAACCTGCAGATATAGAAATGATGTTATTAACAAAATAACTTAATTTCTTGATTTTAAAAAGTTATTTCCTAGGTTATTATGTAATAACAAATAATCCAGAAAATTCTGTTACTAGAAAATTTTGCCTCCAGGATTGTGTATATTTTACCTTAAGAAGCATATATTGGGGGACAGATGTGGCTCAAATGGTTGGGCTTCTTGTCTCCCATAAGGAGGGACCCGGGTTTGATCCCCGGGACGTCCTGGTAAAAAAAAAAAAAAAAAAAGTATATATTTATACTTAGAGTTTTGTTCTTTCAATCCAGCACTACTGTACTTTTATAAACTTATCAGGGTAGTATTTTTATGGTGTTTTTATCATTAAATACCACACTTTCCAAAATCTAAACAATAGCTCATACCATTTTTCTCAATAATCATGGCTTCTTAACTGAATAAAAAAGAAGATTTAGTGTAGATAAAAGAAGTGCAGAATTTCCTTTCTCCAAATAAATTATTAATTCTTAAATTGAGGCCCAGGCTTACTCCTTCTTGAATTAACATACATAAAGATCTCTTTAATGAGATGTAAAACTGATGGGTCAAAGAATAGAACCTGGATGTTTTCAGGGGTTATCCTGAAGGCATGTGTCAATTTACTGTATAACATATCCCTGACTAATCTGTGAGTAATAACCAATACTCGCCTTTGTGCTGTAACCCAATTAAAATTACGTGGGGAAATACCATTTATTCTTGGCTGAAGTACCCCTATAGTATGATTGTATAGTGCACAGTGATGGTAAGAAATGGCTTCTTTCCACCCAGGTCAGAAAGCAGCCCTAGCCTAGGTTCGAGCCCTACATCTGACAGGGAGGAAACTGGGGTCCTGCAACAGCCTCTCCAGCTAACTGCAGGTTCTTTCACCCCACATTGCCTACACTTGTGGGCAAACCTGTGGATACATTTCTGCCCCCAATAGGATAGGAAGGGGGCACTGTCCAAGAAGAACAAATACTTGAAACAGAATAAACCCAAATAATCCTGCTTGGATGAAAGATGGGCAGAATCATAATCGCATCTGGTAAAAACTGTTAACAAAGTACCCTGATAGACATGTCAGCCTGCTCACTATTGCAGAAAAGAGGCAAAATCTGTTTTTATATAAATTTCCCATGCTAGCTATGGATTTAATGAGTAATATAGAAGAGTATCTCCAAGAAAGGTATTTGTTATAATATAGAATGACCAGATAATTGAAATGTATGTTTTATTTCTAAAGTCAGCAAAAAATTCACTTCCATTAGCTATTGATAAGCATCTATCCTAATAGAAGTTTATGGGTGTTTTGTTTGTACTGAGATGTTTCATATTAAATTACTTGTACTTGTGCCTTGAGAATATGAGAATAAACACAGTTTATTATAAGTTTAAACATGCCATCATTGCATTTCCCATCTAATGTCAATGAGTGCAAAACCCTTGACAGTGATTCCCTTTGGGACAGAGAGAGCATAAATTAAGTATATTAAATGATTAAAAATTTTTTTATTAATTTTTAAAGAAGGTTTAGATGATATAAATGTAACATGAAAATATAGGGATTCTTTTATGCCCCCTCCCACTCCCCCACCTTCCCACATTATCAACATCCTTCATTAGTGTGGTGCATTTGTTATAATTAATGAACACATATTGAAGCATTACCACCAACTGTGGAGTATAGTTTACTTTGTAATTTGCATTCTGTCCCACATTTTTGTAAGTTATGAGAAAATATATAATGGCCTGTATTCATCATTGCAATGTCAAGCAGGACAAACACAATGCCCTCAAAATGCTCCCATATTACACCCATTCATCCCTCTCCCTCCTTGCAGAACCTCTGGTAGCCACCACCTTCATATCTTTGACAAAAGTTCCTCCATTGCTAGAATAATAATATCTACTTTAGTCAATTTTTCATTCCCCAATCTTGGGGATTCTGGGATGGTAATGCCTACTCTGTTTCCAATTAAGAGGGTCTTAGATCCTATGTGGCAGATGGAGGGAGCTATCTTGCTTGCATTTGTGGGCACTTTGTTCCTTTGGATGGGTATTGCCCAGTATCATCTCATTGTTTGTTTTCCTGGATGAGAACATGACTCCCTGTGATGAGCCTCCCTGGCATGGAGGGATTATGGATTATTACCAAGCACAAATCAGCAATGCATCTCAAAAAGACCTTGACCAAAAGGGGGAAATAGCAAATACAAATGAGTTTTTATGGCTAAGAGATTTTAAAGTGAGTAGGGAGGTCATTACAGAGGTTATGCTTATGCATGTCTCAGCAGGATTTCATTGCAGGATCTCATTGACTGCCACAGTAAGCAATATTTCAAATAGCAGGCCTTCTGAGGGCTCTAGAGATATCCAGACTCTATAAGCAGGGCAGACAAGCTCAGGATTGCAGCACCCTATCAGTGGGCCTTACTTTGGAATGTACGCTCTCCAGTGTAACAGAGTTAGATTCATTTTTAGTTTCCTTACACATGGCTCTCCTGCCCCTTTTATTTGAAGCTATAATTGAATATATATTCCAGAAACTTAAATCTTTGTTCTGTTCATGTGCCAGTTGAGCCCTGACTCTCAGCCGAGCTGCAGCACCTACTCTCCTGTTCAATGGTCTCACCTAGGAAAAATGTTAAATGTTAAAAGTTTTATTTCACTTACATCAGACTCTTTAATAAGACACTCAGATACTCTCTAAGATTTTCTGAATACATTAATAATATAAACACTGTTAAAGCATTTTCTTTTGTGGGGAATTTCAGTTTCAATGTACTATAGTATGCCATATCATAAACTATGTATTTCAATTTCAGTCACTCCTTACCTCATTTCAGTATTCTTAAATATTTTCTATACCTTGTTAATAGAAAAGAATAATTATATTATTGTGCCAGATGCATTGAGTAGCGTGTACTAATCTATTTCATTAAAAGCATAGGATAAATTTGGTAATATAATTCATGGTATCCTTCAAGTTTTATATTTCACCCTCACATTATCATTCCTAGTGTTTGATATTTTTCTCTCCCATGTATATACCTATGTACCGAGACTACAAAAACATGCCATTTATCCCTTTGCCTGCTTTTTAAAAGTATCATTACAAAAATATTGCTTTATTTTATGTGAAATGATGGACATAATATACTATTTCATTATAATATTTATTACATACTAAATAAAAATTTTGACTTACCTAGCAATCACTTATGATTAAGCATTGTTTGCATATTGATCTCACTGAATTCAGGGAGAACATCATCTTGACAGATACTCAGAAAGAGGAATTTAGGGTGGATATTTAGAAGATTTTACAGTATGAGATCAAATGGCTTAATACAGGATTTTTCAATATTGAGAAAAGTTCAAAACATAATAGTTTAAATTGAGACCCAGAGAAAGGAGGATATCATCAGATGTTGTGCAAGGCTTGATAAGTCAACTCATCTTAATAGTTAGGCCATTTGAATGATCATTTAAGTGGTACAGCATCTGTGCAACAGCATTTAAGAAATGAGATCATACATTGGAACACAGGTACACAGGCAAATAGAAAGAGACCAGAGTTTCTAGTCCTTGTCTAATACTGGAGCCAAGAATCTTCCAATCCCAAGAAAAGAAACTGCAACACTAGATATCATGTTATTAGCAAAATTAAATAATTTCTTTATTTTAAAAAGTTATTTCCTAGGTTATGCAATATTAATGTATCCAGAAAGTGCTGTAATTAAGTAATTTCACTTCTAAAATTATATATGTTCCATCTTGAGAAGCCAGTGTTAAATTTGACGCTATGTTCTTTCAATCCAGAACTTCTCCAATTCCATGAACTTATCAAGGAAGATGTTTTATAGTGTTAATGCCATTATATATTACACATCAAATTCTAAGCCAGAGCATGTGGAAATTTTCCCAATTATAATTCCTTTTGTAAAGTGTGAAAAAAGAGGATTTAGGATAGACAAAAATGGTCAGAATTTCCTTTCACTGGCTAAATATATTTTTATTAAATTGAGACCCAGGATTATCCCTTCTTGAATTAAGATCTTTATTAATGAGAGGGAAAGTTGTTGGGTCAAAACAGACCCTAGACACTCAGGGGTTATCATGAAGTCAGGCTCCAATTTACTGAAATACAAATTGCTGTCCAGTTTGTGAGTAATTACCAATATTTACTTTACTGCTACCTACAAATAGAATTAAAATTGTACATATGAAAATTTTCCTGTGAAATTGAAACTTAGCCTAGTATTATTTATTGCCTAAGAGTTACCTCCTGAAAGCCTCTTTGTTCAAATGTGGCCTTGCTCTAATCCAAAAGCAGTATATAAACATATTAACTTCCCCCTATCCTGGGACATGGCTCACAGGAATGAGCTTCCCTAGCACAAAGGAATTGTTACCAAGCACCAAATAGGAATGTATTTGGAAAAAGACCTTGACCAAAAGGGGGAAATATTAAATACAAATGAGTTTTTATGGCTAAGAGATTTCAAAGTGAGTCAAAAGGTCATTCCAGAGGTTATGCTTATGGACATCTCAGCAGGAACTCATTGACTGCCACAGTGAACTGTGCCTCAAACAGCAGGTCTCCTGAGGGCTCTGGGGCCATCTAGACACTATAGGCAGGGAAGACATTCCTACAGGAATTCAGCCCTGTCAGTGGGCCTTACTTTAGAATGTATACTCCTCAATGTAACAGAGTTAGACTCTATGCATGGCACTTCTGCCGTTTTTATTTGATGCTATAATTAGTACTACACTCATTAACAACATGCCCCAGAGATTTAAATCTTTGGTCTGTTCATATGCTGGTTGAGCTCTAAATTTCAGCAGAATTGCAATACCTACTCTGAAGTTCATTGGACTGACCCAGGTCAACTAACAAAAGGAAGATGATGGACAATGTCCATTGAATAAAACAGAGAGTATCTACAACTGTGAGCAAGACAGTTCCATTCATCTGTCCCTTGGGATCTAAGGCACCACTCAATCAGAAACAGAGTAGGCATCACAATCCTAAAAACCTCAAGATTGAGTAAGGAACAAACTTAAGGGGGGAATGCAAGTATAGACTAAAGTAGACTTATGAATATTCTAGCAATAGAAGATCTTGTATCATTGATATAAAGGCAGTGGCCACCTGAGAGTTGGAAGGAAGGGAGAGGGAAGAATAGTTGCAACATGGGGCATTTT
>JAKSZT010053854.1:477185-491215 GCA_026826555.1 Tolypeutes matacus | reverse complement strand
TCCTTCCTTCCTTCCTTCCTTCCTTCCTTCCTTCCTTCCTTCCTTCCCTCCCTCCCTCCCTCCCTCTCTCTCTCTTCCTTTCTTTCTTTCCCTCCCTCCTCCCTCCCTCCTTCCCTTCTTTTCTTCCTTTTCTTCTTTCTTTCATTCTTAAAAACTGATATCAAAGACCCTAATTGTAGAAAGTGACGATGAGTGAGAGATTGTCAGAACAATGCAAGGTGTTAGTGGTGGGTTGATGTATAGGGCCCCTGTATGATGTTATATATGTTTGTTTTGTAAGATCACAACTTTCACTATACATTTATTGTTTATGTATGTTCATGTATGAATGATATAAATAATAATAGTAAAAAAATAATAGTGTGGGTTGGGGGAAAATTCACCAAATATAAGATACTTTGGTTAGTAGTAATATTTTGAGGGTGCACTTTTATCATTTGTTTAAAATGTTTCACAACAATTCAATCTATAGGTAATAGGGTGAGGTATGGAAGCCTTAAGTGATGTTATGCATGTTTGTTTTGTAAATTCACAACTGTTACTATAAACTTATTGTTTGTGTGTGTTTATGTATGAGTGATATACTTAAATAAATTTTAATCAATTTTATTGATACATATTAATAAAGCATACAATTCCTTCAAGTTGTACAATCAATGGTGTTTCCTATAATCACATAGTTGAGCATTCTTCACTTCAATCACTTTTAGAAAATTTTCATTATTTCAATATTAATAATAATTAATAAAACAAAGAAACAAATAAGAAATTTCCTCACCTCTCAACTCTCTATGCTTACCGTACTGTTCATAGCTGCTGTTTCTGGCTATTCTATCCAATGAATATAATCAATGGCTTTTAGTATAATCACAATTTTGTGCATTCATAATACCAAAAATTCTAGAACAATTTTATTGCTCTAAAAAGGAAGACCCCACTTCTTAGCATTCTTTCCTGAGACCTACATAACAACTAAATTTTCATCTTTATGAATTCATTTATATTTACATTTTATATTAATAGAATCACACAATATGAAGCATTCTGTGTCTGGTCTCCTTCACTTAGTATAATGTTTTTGTTGTCTGATATTAGCATTGTTTAGTATTAACTTAGTTTTGTTCAACTTCAAGGAAAAATGGTCTTATATATACAATTCTACCCATATTCATATTTCACATAATATATTTATAATTCACATAATATATTTAGTTCATAATAGGGCAATCATACAATATTTTTCCTTTTGTGTCTGGCTTGATTTACTCAATAAAATGTCCTTCAGGTTCATTCATATTATCATATGTTTCACGACTTCATTTCTTCTTATCGCTGCATAAAATTCCATCATGTGTATACTCCACAATTTGTTTATCCATTCATCAGTTAATGGACACCAGTGTTGTTTCCAACATTTGGCTATTGTGAATAATGCTGCTTTGAACATCGGTGTGCAAATATCTGTTCATGTCACTGCTCTCAGTTGTTCTGGATATATACCTAGGAATGGTATTGCCAGGTCCCATGGCAAATCTATATTCAACTTCCTTAGGAACTACCAAACAGGACTACACAGTGGCTGTACCATTCTACATTCCCACAAAGAGTGAATAAGTATTCCTATGTCTCCACATCTTTTCCAACATTTATAGTCTTCTGATTTTTAAATAGTGGCCAGTCTAATAGATGTGAATTGGCATCTCATTGTAGTTTTGATTTGCATTTTTCTAATCGCTAGTGATGTTGAACTTTTTTCATGTGTTCTTCACCATTATATTTCTTCTTTCGACAATTGTATTTTCAAATCTTTTGCCTATATTTTCATCTGACACTTTTTCTTTTTATTGTTGAGTTGTATGATCTCCTTATAGATCATGGATATTAAACTTTTATCAGTATTTGAATACCAAATATTTTCTTCCATTGAGTCATTTGCTTTTTCACCCTTTTTTTTTCAAAAGAGGCAATGAATATTAAACTTTATTGAGAGAATATTATTCCCCCTCTTTTACACCGTGCAGTTGTTCCTTGTATCTACATTTTTAAAATTGTAAATAAAATGCATCCTGCACAGATAAAGGGATTTCCAGTATTAAATAACAGGAGAGAGTAACAATTCTGGAACTTTTACAGGTACAGCACAAATTTAATTACCAGACCCTGGAATAGTACAACTTCTAATTTTAGTTACTTCCTTTCATTCCTTTACTGCTGCCTGTCACCAATTTTTCCCTCATAGTAAAGATTGCAAGTAACAGCTGTTTGGGGGATAGAGACTCTCTATCCTATTTATTAGATCTACTTTGCCATCCATTGAGAATAATATATGTAATATATTTTTCAATAAAAATTACACTTAAATTCATTTTGTTTTCAGATTATATTCCCTCGAGACGACTTTTGTTCATCAAAAAATATGGGAAATCATTGATATGCTTGTTGGATACTTTTCTAAATTTCTTCTTCTCCCTTTTTGACAAAGTCCTTTGAGGTGCAAAGGTGTTGAATTTTGAGGAGGTCCCATTTATCTATTTTTTCTTTGGTGCTCATGCTTTGGATGTAAGGTTTAAGAAACTACCTCCTAACACAATATCTTGAAGATATTTTCCTACATTTTCTTCAAGGGGTTTTATAGTTGTTGTTTTTAATTTTAAGTCTGTGATCCATTTTGAGTTAATTTTTTTATAAAGTGTGAGATAGGTGTCTTCTTTCTTTCTTTTGGATATGGTATCCAGTTGTCCCAGCATCATTTATTGCATAGACTGTTCTGGCCCAGCTTGGTGGGCTTAATAGCCTTGACAAGAACCACTTGATTGTAGTTGTGAGGGTCAATATCTGAGTTATCAATTTAATTCCATTGGTCAGTCTCTCTGTCTTTATGCCAGCTCCATGCTATTTTATCACTGAAGCTAGGTAATACGATTTAAAGTCAGAAGGTGAGAGTCCTCTAACTTCATTCTTTTTTAAGACATTTTTGCTATTTGGAGTCCCTTACCCTTATAAATAAATTTGATTCTTGTCTTTTCATTTTCTGCAAAAAAAAAAAAAAAAAAAGGCTGTTGGGATGATGTTTAGTTTTTCAGTCCATGAACAAGAAATTTAAGTCTTCTTCAGTTTCTCTTAGCAATATTTTCTAGTTTTCTGAATATATATCCTTTATGGTGGTGGTTAAGTTAATTCCCAAATACTTGATTGTTTTAGTTGCTATTATAAATAGGATTTTTTTTTCTGATTTCCTCCATAGAATGCATATCAGTACTATATAGAAAAGCTATTGATTTTTGTGTATTAACCTTGTATCCTGCCACTTTGCTGAACTCATTTATTGATTCTAGTGGTTTTGTTGTGGATTTTTCAGGGTTTTCTATATGTAGGATCACGTCATCAGTGAATAGTGAAAATTTTACTTCTTCCTTTTATATTTGGGTACATTTTATTTCTTTGTCTACCCTAATTGCTCTACCTAAGTCTTCTAGAACAATATTGGATAATAATGATGACAGTGTTTATTTTTGTCTTGTTTCTGATCTCAACAGGAAAATTTTTAGTCTTTCAACATTGAGTAAAATGCTAGCTGTAGGTGTTTTACATATGCACTTTACCATATTGAGATAGCTTCCTTCTATTCCTATCTTTAGGAGTGTTTGTATCAAGAAAGGGTACTGTCAAATCCCTTTTCTGCACCAATCGAGAGGATCATGTGATTTTTTCTTCTTCAATTTATCAATGTGGCTTATTATGCTAATCAATTTTCTTAGGTTGAATCACCATTGCAAACCTGGGTATACACTTGATTGTGTATAATTCTTATAATGTGCTTTTTTATTCTCTTTGCAAGTATTTTGTTGAGGATTTTTTGCATCTATATTCATTATAGATATTGGTCTGTATTTTTCTCTCTTTTTGTAGTATCTTTACCTGGTTTTGGTATTACAATGATGTTGGCTTCATAGAATGAGCTTTGTTGCATTCTTTACTGTTCAATTTTTTGGAAGAGGTTGAGGCAGATCAGTATTAGTTCATCTTTGAATCATTGGTAGAATTCACCTGTGAAGCCTTTTGATCCTGGGGTTTTTATCTTTGGGAGGTTTTAATGACTGTTTCAATCTCTTCTACTGTGACCCATTTGTTGAGGTCTTCTATTTCTTCTAAAGTCAGTGTCGGTGGTTCCTGTGTTTCCAGGAATTTCTCAAACTCATCTACATTTTATGGGTTTTAGCATACAGTTGTTCATAGTATTTTCTTATGATCTCTCTTATTTCTATGGGGTCAGTGTTAATGTCCTCCACCTCATTTCTTATTTTATTTATTTGTGTCTTTTCTCTTTTTCTCTTTGCCAATATAGCTAGGGGTTTATGGACTTTTTTTTTTTACCTTCTCAAATAACCAAATTTTTATTTTGCTGATTCTATTGGTTTTTAGTTCTCAATTTTATTGATCTGCCCTGATCTTTACTATATCTTTCCATTGTCTTCGTTCGGCTTTAGTTTACTGTTCTTTTTGTAGTTCTTCCAGGTGTGCAGTTAGAGCTTCAATTTTAGCTCTTTCTTCTTTTTTAATGCAAGCACTGAGGGCTATAAATTTCCCCCTCAGCACTGCTTTTGCAGTTTCCCATAGCTTTTGATATGGTGTGTTTTCATTTTTATTCATCTCAAGATATTTTCTGAATTTTCATGCAATTCTTTTTTGACCCACTGGTTGTTTTAGAGTGTGTTGTTTAATCTCCATGTATTTATGACACAGCCAGGCTAAAAGGGAAAGGTTGGAAAAATTTATTCCCTTTTTGTGTCCTTTATTATTTCCAGTTTCATTCTCTTATGATCAGAGAAATTGTGTTGCATAATTTCAGTCTTTTTAAATTTATTGAGACTTGTTTTGTGATCCAACATATGTTCTGTATTGGAGAAGGATCCATGAGCACTTGACAAGAATTTATAACCTGCTGTTTTGGGGTGCAATGCTCTATACATGTTTGTTTGACCTTATTCATTTATCATATTATTCAAGTTCTCTGTTTCTTTACTTATCCTCTGTCCAGATGTTGTATGCAATACTGAGAGTGGTATATTGAAGTTTCCAACTATTATTGTAGAGACATCTATTTCTCCCTTCAGCATTTCCATTTTGTGTCTTGTGTATCTTGGGGCGCTGAGGTTAGCTGTATGAATATTTGGAATAATTATTTCTTCTTGTTGAATTGTTCCTTTTATTAATATATAATGACCTTCTTAATCCTTTATAAAAGTTTTGCAATTAAAATCTATTTTGTCTGATATTAGTATTGCTACTCCAGCTCTGTTTTTGTTACTATTTGCATGGAATAAATTTTTCCAACCTTTCCCTTTTAGCCTGGTTGTGTCCTTATGTCTGAAGTGAGTCTTTTGTAGACAACATGTAGATGGGTCATATTTTTTAATCCATTCTATGAGTCTGTGTCTTTTGATTGGGGATTTCAAGTTATTAACATTCAATGTTATTCCTGTAAAGGCATTACTTACTTCATCCATTTTGGCCTTTGGCTTCCAATTGTTGTATCATACTATAGTTTGTTTTACCCTTTCTAATATTCTTCATGACTACAGTCTTCTCCAAGTTTCTCTCCCTTGGTTTTTTCCTTTCACACTGCAGCAATCCTTATAGTATCTCTTGTAATTCTGGTCTTCTGGTTACATATTCTATCAGGTGGGTGGAGACTCACAGAGAAACTGCACTGCAGAGAAGGGAGTGTGGAGTTTTGATCCTGGAGTCTGGGAAGTAAACCCACAGAAAAGGAGATACATGAGGAAATAGAGAAGTCTCCATTAGGCACATGAAGATGCTCAGAAAGAGAGAGGACCCATTTGCCTGATAGTCTGGAGCTGGCCTTATGGAGAAAGAATAGCAGCTGAGGCTGAAGAGAAGTGAGAAACGAGCCCTAGGAAGAGAGGAATCCAGGAAGCCTGAGCCCTTGCAGGCATCAGCAGCCATCTTGTCCCAATACGTAACAACAAACTTTGGTAAGGGAAGTAACTTGTGCTTGGTAACTCTAAGCTATCCCCAAATAAATGCCCTTTATAAAAGTGAACAGATTTCTGGTATGTTGGATCAGCACCTCTTTGGCTGACTAATACAAGAGGTAAGCACTTAATCTTATTAACGTTCCCTTGAATGTGATGCTTTGCTTTTATCCTGCTGCTTTCAAAATCTTCTCTTTATCACTGATATTTGTCATTCTGAAGAGTAGGTGTCTCAGGGAACGTCTGGTTCATGTTCATGCTGTTTGGGGTTCATTGCCATTCTTGGACATTGGCATTTATGTCTTTCATGAGGATAGGGAAGTTTTCACTCATTATTTCCTCAATATTCTTTCTGCCCCTTTTCCATTCTTTTCTCTTTCTGGGACTCTGATAATGTGGGTGTTTTTGTGTTTTGCATTGTCATTCACTTCCCTGTAACCCTGTTTCATTTTCTCCATTCTCTTCTCTTTCTGTTCTCCTATCTTCTCTAGTTCAGATATTCTGTCTTCAATATCACTAATTCTGACTTCAAGCATATCAAATCTGCTGTTATGTGTTAATAAATTTTTATTCTCACCTATCATATCTTTCATTCCTATAGGGTAATTACTTTTCTTTGCAGACTTTCAAATTGTCCTTTATGCTCACCCAGTGTCTTCGTAATATCCTTTTTCTCTTTAGTCATATTTTCTTTCAGTTCTTAAAATGATTTATGAGAGTTGTGTGATCATCATTAATTAATTGTCTCAAATCCTGAGTAGGATATTTGGTTTGTTCCTTTGGCTGGGTCATCTCCTCCCATTTCCTAGCATGGCTCGTAATTTTTTCTGATGTCTAGGACTCGGATATGTTGGTGAATTTACTCTGTGGCCAATTTCTCTCTTTTGCCTATTATTATTTTTTCACAGCTGTTTGATATTTGGTTCAACTTATCCTGTATTTAAAACTGACCAGCTTAATTTACCAAAAACCATGCCCAGGACACACTAATGGGGTATAGACTTTCTTCCAGGGTTTGGGTAAAGAGCACTCTAAAGGCAGTTTATGTCCATGTTTTTTCCAAATGGACCAGCAGATGGCACTTGGTGGCATACGTTTCTACAAAGGTGTATCTCTCTAGGTATTCCTTTGTTTTCATCTGGCGAGAGTGGAGATTCAAAGTGGGCTCTGCTGACAGATTTCACTGAAGAAAATCCCCACAATCCCCCCCCACTTTGCTCCTGTAACAGTTGGAGGGAGGAAGACATCTGGTCTCCTTCCAATCAGCTTCAATGCGCTGCAGGTTTTACAGTCTCTGAATGTATTGGGGGCGAGGGAGGAGAGCCCTTCCCAGTGGACTGGAGGTTCAGCAACTCAAGGTTTATTGCTTGGGTTTCTTTGTCTCTATGTCCCTTAACCTCCTGGGAGTGGCAAAGCACAGTCCTGGACTGCTGACCCTCAAAGCAGGTCCCTCTGGCAGCTTTAAACATTTTCTCCATTGTTTTTGTAAGAGTGCTGAGCCTTATCTGCTAACAGATGCCATGTTCCCACATACTCAGTTAAATAAATTTTTAAAATAAAAAATGGGAGGCGGAGGTTATGGTTATAGGTACAAATGGGTTATTTATAATAACGCCAAAGAAAAGAACAAAGCCCCAAATAAAATGGTCATTCTTTCATACCCTCTCCCCTCCCCAAATAAGCCATGGGGTTCAGTATATTGTTTACTGATGGGTACTTCCTCAGCCAAGTTGGGAGTCCCCGTTTCTCTGTTGATGATTGTGCATTCTTTTTTAGACCCATGATTTGGTGAACTGTGTGTGTTTAATGATGTGAGCAGATGTCATATTGCCTTGGAGGGTGTTTCCTGGGGCAGCTTCCCACTCTAGAGATAACCATGTAAGAATGTCTCCCTGGAGAAATATGCTCCAAGCTCTGGGCAGTAGCAGATTTTGCCTTTGGAGGTTTTTTTTATCTGACCCTTCTCCCTTATGAAGCAGCCTTTTTCAGCTTTTACTTTCAGATTTATCTTGCATGCCAGGAGCCTTCCTCAAATACATTCTTCCTTATTTTGAGGTTGTAGTTCTCAAAGAACTGAGACAAACAAAACAACAACAACAACAACAACAACAACAACAAAACACAGAGGGAGCAACTCTTCCAAAAATAAGTTTTTAAATTGATTTTTAAAAATTTCTTTGAAGAATATCATTTATACATGAACATATATAAACAATAAGTGTATATTAAGAGTTGTGAACTTACAAAATAAACATACATAACATCATACAGGGATCCCATACATCAGCCCATCACCAACACCTTGTATTGTTGTGAAATATTTGTTACAAATTATGCAAGAGCATTTTCAAATTCTTACTACTAGCTATAATCCATATTTTATATTTTGTGTATTTCCCCCCAACCCTCCCTTTTATTTTTTAAATCTGTTTTTATTACACAGATTGTGAATTCACAAAACAATAATGTATATGTGTGGAATTCCTAGGTAGCACCCTTTCACCAACAAACTACACCATGGTTTAATATTTGTTATAGATTATAAGATAATATCATCAGACTATTACCACCAACCATGGTCCATAGTACACATTTGTCACACTTTTTCCATACTTGCATCAATGCAAAATATGTACTGTGTCAACAATGGGGGGGAAGAAAGAAAAACATGCAAAGTAAGTTTTTAGTGCATGAACCTAAAGATTACTCTCTGGGTCTTCTCTCATCTTTACACTGATGTCTCTGAGCTCAGAGTTAATGTAGGGCTAACTCATGAATAAGTGCTCTTAACTCTTCAGTAATCTCCTAATCCTTGTGATGAAATCTTTTCTTTGGTGAACAAAATTTGATTTCTTTGTTACCTTCTTAAAATTACTTATCTGTTAATAAAACTTTATTCAAAAATCAATTGATTTATGATATTGTTATTTGCTCTATATTTTCCCATGATTTCACTTGAACTTTGAAATGAATACAAAGTGTATAGTTATATTCAGGCATTGCTTGATCTAATATCCTATATTGTCAATAAAGTGACCAAGAATGCTGATCATGGGACATAGATATTATACAACCCAAGTGAATACAATTATTATTTAATTTCCTATGGTTGTAGGAAATTACTATTTTAGGTTAAAACAAGTTTACAAAAATTAATAATGTTAAGTATAACATTTATGTAATCTAAGTATCTTTTAAAAATATATTAAAATATTTATTTGGAGATTTTAAATTGAATTCATCAACATAAAAGAAAAAAAAAAAACCTATTCCAGCTCCATGAACAAGATGATTGAATTAGCATTATTGTAAAGGGGGTAGTGTGGTATGTCCAGATATTTGAAAGCATTTGATATTCCCTGATAGTGCATAGACTTTTATCTCAGAATTTAATGTCCCATAAAATGAACCTGTTCCTTAGCTAGGAGCTGATTCCACATACTGATCAGGGAAAAAATCTAGATCAGCCAGTAACATCATTTCTTTAAAATTTATATTTCTATTTATTTAAAGATACTTGTATTACAGAAATGATATACACAAAAAATATAGGGATTCCCATATGCCCTTCTCCCCACACCTTCCACACCCTCCCACATAAATAACATCCTTCATTAGTGTGACATATTCATTTCAATTGATAAACACATCCTGGCACATTACCATTGAGCATGCACCATAGTCCACCTTGTAGTTTACACTCTTTCCCACACAATTCTGCAGAATATGGGAATTTAAATAATGACATATATCTGTCATTTCAATGCCATTTAGGATGATTCTCAAGTCCCAATAAGCACCCACATTACTCCTGTCTTTCCCTACCTCTGCCCCCAGAGCCTCCTCTGGCCACTGCCTCCAAATCAATGCTGTAATTTCTTCCATTGCTAGAATCACACATCTGTTGTACCATACCAGTAAGTCCACTCTAGCCCATAGTTGATTCCTCAACCCTGAGGATTCTTGGATGGTGATGCCCACTCCACCTCTAATTGAGAGGGGTCTTTGATTTCATACAGCCTATGGATGGGACTCTCTTACTAGCAGTTGTAGGCTCTCTCAATTCCTTGGTATGTTGGTTGTCAATCCTCACCTCCTTGATACTTGTCCTGGGTGAGTCCAATGAACTGGAGAGTAGATATTGCAACTCTGCTGAGGCTCAGAGCTCAGCCAGTAACATCTTGTTCTTGCCATAAATCGAAGTCATTTTCCAAAATATTTAGGATAACACTTAAAAGGCAAAGAAAACACCTCAAGAGATTACTAATGGTCAAGCTGAAACACTTGGAAATATCAAATAGGAAATAATAATGTCTATTTGCCATAATTCCTGTCTATAAAATTTTGAGTTAATAGTAATATTTAAAGAGAGAATAGCTAAATAATGGGTACTAAAGGGAAGTTGCAAGGAAAAAGAAAGATAAATCTATGTATTTTTAGTTTTCAAATTGATGCTGATTTGTTGGGTAAAGCTAATTTCACTTGATATTTTGTTTCCATCAGAGAAGAAGAGAGAATAGATATGCATGAGTAAGCCACTGAATTTTGAAAGAGATAAGAATAGTGTTAAGGAAAGGAAGGTCTACTGGGAACCCACTGGTCACACAAATTAACCAGCTAGGAAAGGGCTCAAAAGTCATTTACAAGGTGATGGATTAGGTAAATGAGAATTAATGGTAACCTAAAGCCTCCACCATTTATCTAGGTGTAGCGGGGACTCAGGACAACACTCCCATATATAATGATATGGCAAAATTGTGTAATAAATTAAACCTAAATTTAGGGAACACTTCCTCATACTAAGATTTGATGGGCAAAATTTGGGGGTTTGCAAGAAAAGATGTGGGCTTGCAAAATTCCTTTACAATTATAACTTAATGTTGTATATAAAAAGGAGCAGGCTTAAAAATGCTGTGGTTTAAATAGCCCAGAAGAAAACATAGAATAGAAAATATTGCTAATATCTGCAAAATTCATTGATCTGAGGCAGTTATTTTCTGAGTTATTGAAAGTTGGCTGTAACCCTAATTAAGAGTAAAATCTTTATAGACATCATGAAATGTGAATAAAACCCACAGAACCTTTGAAATAGCATAAGTGGAAGTGTAAAAAGAAATTTTATAATCACTGGTATTAAAAGTATTTGCATATTGGGAAAATTGATGTATTGGAAAAGCATCTTTTTTGACACATTTAAAGAAATTTGACTAAAATTGTAAGTGGTGGATAAATGATAATAAATTTCATGTATGCAATTTACTTAGAATTCTTACATAAGTGATGTTTAAATATTTAGAAACGTAATGCTTAATATATTCACATATTTAATATATTGACTGTTAAAGAAGCATAAGTAGTATTATCCTTTCCTGGGAAAATGATCCTTGGAAATAAAAGATATGGTAATAACTATAATATTTATAATCTGTAAGATCTCTTGAGAGAAGAACACAAGAAATATGGGCATATGCACTCTGTGATGTTAAGAACCCAAAATATTACAGATATGAACTTTGCAAGTAAGAATAAGTTAATAAATTGATGACTATATGTGGTTTGAAATCACTATGTTCACTTGTCTGAAATATTTTACTTTAGGTATATGAAAACCTTCACTGAGAATATAAATCCCATATTCCCATTCTAGCTGGGGCATCCAATTCACATTCTAATATGCTATCTCTTTTCAGTGCAAATTCATTTCTGATCTTAAACTCTAAGGGCCTGCATTTCCAGGGCAGGAAGAATTGCCATATGAATAACTTATGAATGATATATATTTCTCTATATATCTCTATATGTAATATGTCTCTATATGTGTGTACATGTATATATATATACACTTATATCGATATATATAGATATGAAAACAGAAAGGTTTTCATGTGATATGTATGAATATTTGTATACATATATATAAATTAAATAAAACTTCCTTCTGTCCTCAGATTAGAATCATTCCAAAAATCATCCAAATATATGGCTGACTAATCAAACCCTGGGTATTAACTTTTTCCTGCTTGGAATCTTCAGTCAAACCTCACACCCCGGCCTGCTCTGCTCACTGATCTTCAGTTTATTTTTGATGGCTGTGACTGGGAATATCATCTTGATCCTTCTGATCCACACTGACCCTTGCCTGCATACTCCCATGTACTTCTTTATCAACCAGCTCTCCCTCATAGACCTGATGTATATATCTGTCACTGTGCCCAAAATGCTGGTGAACCAGCTGGCCAAAGTAAGGACCATCTCAGTCCTTGGGTGTGGGACCCAGATGTTCTTCTATCTACTGTTGGGAGGGGCAGAGTGTTGCCTTTTGGGGGCCATAGCCTATGATTGGTATGTGGCCATCTGTCATCCTCTCCGCTACTCTGTCCTCATGAACTACAGGGTCTATCTCCTCCTAGCATCTGGCTGCTGGTGTGTTGGCTCCATAGATGGTGTCATGCTCACTCCCACCACCATGTCCTTCCCCTTCTGCCGATCCAGAGAGATCCGTCACTTCTGTGAGGTCCCTGCCATGCTGAAGCTCTCTTGCTTGAATACCTCATTATATGAGATTCTTATGTACTTTTGTTGTGTCATCATGCTCCTTATCCCCGTGATAATCATTTCAGCCTCCTGCTACTTCATCATCCTCACCATCCACAGGATGAAATCAGCAGAGAACAAGAAAAAAGCCTATACCAACTATTCTTCCCACATTAAAGTTGTCATCCTCTTCTATGGGGCTGCCTTTTACACATATATGTCCCCAGGTTCTACCACATCCCAGAGAAGGACATTATGGTGTCCTTCTTCTACACCATCCTTATACTTGTGCTTAATCCTGTCATTTACAATTCCAGGAATAAAGATGTCACAGGGGCTCTGAAGAAAATGCTGAGAGCAGGGAAAGTTTCATACTAAGGCATGAAGTGATCTAAGTTAGTCTTTTCTCCTTTATTGCCTCCTTCTTCACTCTAGGTGCCATTTCTACAAACAAGCAGTGCCTGTAGGGAATGTCTGAATCCGTGTGTGGTACTTGAGGTGATTTCAGGCTAATTATTTTCTGCTATATAAACAGTTTCTCATGCTTGAGATTATCCTCACATTTCTCACTTATGTAATAGTGTTCATCTCTTTTCCATCCTCTTGAGCCAATTAACTTTTTATGGATTAAAATTAAGTAATGTGAAAATAAATCTGGGTTTACAATCTTTCAGCAATTTTCCATCACATTAAGTATCTATATTTTCACAGTGTCATGGCCTGGGTGATCATTATGAAATAATGATAATCCCATTCTGATTGGTACTGTGAATTCAATCTGTTCTAAGCTCTTTTCATGTTGATTGTCTGTGATGGAATTTAAGGTTGACTAAAGACAAAAATCCAAGATGTTGAGACAAATTTAAAACTTTCAGAGTCTCAGACAACACAAATTTACAACATGGATTTTCTTCCACCAATACTTCAGGAATGTGCTTTCAATTACACTCCTATATATTTTAAACAAATCAGTTTTATTGATACATATTAATAAAGTATGCAATTCATCCAAAATGTACAATCACTGGTATCTGGTATAATCACATTTTTGTGCATTTATCCTTCCAATCATTATTAGAGCATTTTCAATAATAATAATAATAAACAAACAACATATAAAGAAACAGGAAATTTCCTCACTTCTCAATCTATGTTTTCCCTGCTGTACATAGTTGCCTTGTCTGGTTATACTTGCACAATTATTTATTTGTTTAAGAAAAAATTTTATTGAGCTATATTCATCTATCATATGATATATCCACAGTGTGTAATCAATGGCTTTTTGTATAATCACAATGTTGTACATCATCTCAAAAATTTTAGAACAATTTCATTACTCCAAAAAGAAAGACTCCACACCCCTAAACATTCCTTCCTCAGCCCTACATAACCACTAACCTAATTTCATCTTTATAAATTGATATATATATTTATATTTTATATAAAGAGAATCATAAAATATGTAATATATTGTGTCAGGTCTTCTTCATTAAGTATAAT
>JAKSZT010053854.1:414787-437121 GCA_026826555.1 Tolypeutes matacus | reverse complement strand
GGGCATTGGAATTGTCCTACATGACATTGCAATGTTGGATACAGTCCATTATACATTTTGTCAAAACCTATAAAATTGCACACTGCAAATTGTAAACTATAATTTAAACTATAGTCCATGGTTAACATCAATACTTCAATATTTGTTCATCAATTGTAAGAAATGCACATACTAATGAAAGATGTTTTAATGGGGGAAAGTGTGGGAGGGGGATGGGTGGGGGTATATGGAAGTCCCCTAAAATTTTGATGTAACACGTATGTAATCTAAAATTTTATTTAATTAAAATTAAAAAGAAATTATTAGGAGAAATCCAATAACTTTTTGGCTAAAATTTATTCACAGTATGGTTGTATATTGCATTAGTCAGCCAAAGGGTTGTCAATGCAAAATACCAGAAATCTGTTGGCTTTTAAAAAGGGTATGTATTTGGAGTATAAGCTGATAGTTACCAGGCCAGAAAGCATAAGTTACTTCCCTCACCAAAGTCTATTGCCAGGTGTTGGAGCAAGATGGCTGCTGATGTCTGCTAGGGTTCAGTCTTCCTGGGTTCCTCTCTTCCCAGGGCTCATTTCTCTCCAGGCTCAGCTCCTCTATTTTCTCCACAAGGTCAGCTGTAGACTATCAGGTGACCGGCCCTGTCTCTTTCCCTGGTTCTCGATTCTCTCCAGGCTCAGCTGCTCTGCTCCTCTGTATGCTTACTTCCTGGGCCTCAGCTCAAAAAGTCCAGCATTAAAACTCCAACATCAAAACTCTAAATAACTCCTCTGCTTTCCTGTGCAGTTTTACCAGTGGGCAGGGACTCAATATCCTACTGACATGGCCCAATCAAAGACCTAATCATAATTTAATCATACCCAGATACAGACCAGTTTACAAACATAATCGAATAGCTATTTTTGGAATTCACAAACCATATCAAACTACTACATATAGTATAGTTTAGGAACCTTTCCACAATAGTGGTATATGACAAGGTTGTATGATTTATAGCGGATCATCATCAAGTAATATTACAAAATAGAAGAATAGGGATTCAGTAGTGACCCTTCCTTGCAAGTTTTGTGGAATTGATGGAAATTCCAATTGTCTACCATATATTCCATAGGCATTCTCCAATTTCTTTTTTTAAACAAAACAATGTTATTGATACATATTAATAAAACATACAATTTATCAAAAGTGTGCAATGATATTTGGTATAATCACATAGTTGTGCATTCATCACTTTAATCATTATTAATGCATTGCCATTATTTTGATATTAATAATAAACAAAAAACAGACAAACAAAGAAAATTCCTCATCTCTCAATATCTCTGTTTCCCATGCTGTACATATCTGCTATTTCTGGCTATTCTTGCAAAATTATTTATTTATTTTTATTAAGCAGTTTTATTGAGAAATATTCACATACCATATGATCTATCCAAAGTGTATAATCAATGGCTTTTAGTATAATCACAATGTTGTGTATTCATCATCTCAAACATTTTAGAAAAATTTCATTACTCCAAAATCTAATTTCTCTTTAAGCAAACATGTGGATAGAACCGGGGGTTTCTACAAAATTTCAGCATGCTCTATTATAGTTCAGGCAGTACCCTCCTGTCTTACATGCCACATGTTGGGATTTTTAGACTTTTGACCATTTTGTATTTTATGCTGTTTGCCATCTACAAAGCCACTTAGTGGTTAAATTAGATTACTCAGAAAACAAGTGAATCATTTTGAGGTTTGTACTGAAGGGAGCCTTGTGGCACACAAGGGAATATAAGCACAAATGGAAAATTTGGCTCCATTTTATAACCACATTTTGAGTAAATTAAAAGCAGATATTGTATGTATATGAAAGAACAAATATTTGGTGGAATATTCAGGAAGATCTTGTCTCAATTTATTAGCCCAAGAATAAACACTTAATGGAATATTAAAAAGGATGAAACTGTTTCAAAATAACTGTGAATATGAAGAAAATTCAAGTGGATTTATAAGAAAACAATATTTGAAGTATCAAAAAGGAAAAAAAAAACTACAATATCTGTTATCCAATCAAGAATTACCAAGCACACACACACAAAAACAGGAAAAATGAAGGCATTAATAGTATACAAATCAATCAATAAAGATCAACCAGAACTGAGTCATATCAAAGAATTAGCAAAGAAATAACTTTTAAAAGCTATAACTGCTTGCCATATGTATTAGTCAGCCAAAGGGGTGCTAATGTGAAATACCAAAAATGGGTTGTCTTTATAAAGGGTATTTATTTGGGGTAGAAGTCCACAGATACCAGGCCATAGTGTAAGTTTCTTCTCACCAAAGTTCATTGCCACATGTTGGAGCAAGACAGCTGCTGATGTTTGCCAGGGTTCAGGCTTCCTCTCTTCCCAGGGCCGTGTTTCTCTCTGGGCTTAGCTCTTCTGGTTCTTCCACAAGTCAGCTGTAGACTATCAGGCAAACAGCTCAATTCTCTTCTTCTGGTTCCTTTTTTCCAACATCAAAACTGCTTCTCAAAAACTGCTTCAACTCTGTTCTTGCCTTGTCTTTTATATTCAATTCCCCACACACCAAAGGCGTGGGGCTCAACAGCCTACTGACATGACCCAGTCAACGCCCAGATTAAGAGATCAGTTCACAAGCATGATCCAATTATATTTTTGGAATTCATAATTATAACAAACTGACCAACTGCCACACTCCACCCTCTGAATTCCAAAAATACATTACAATATTTAAAAAAACTTTAAATCAGTAACAATTCAAGTACAAAATCATATCATAATCAGTTTAAAGAAATACAGTTCATCTTGAGGCAAAGCCCCATCTGCTATAGACCTCTGAAACTTACAAAATCATTTAACTGCTTCCAATACACATGGAAAGACAGAGGATAAACATTTTCATTATCATAAGAAGAAATTGGGATGTTAAACATTAGTCATGGATCCTCTACAGTTCAGTAAACTTGTGGGGCATCCTCCATTCAATTTCAAAGTCTGAGAGTCATTCTTAAAAAGATGGTTTCTTCTCCTTGGGGCCACATGGGAACCCACCCTTTCCACAGGCTTGCCCAATGGCCATTTTCTTGGTTCCACCCTCATCAAGCATCTGGGGGTTGACAAAGCTTCAGACCTAACCCACCAAGAGTGTTGGGGTGATTGCCACCCATTACCCAATCTTTGGGTTAGAGTCTTAGCCCCCCTAGTATTGTGAGGTGAAGATAACATTCCCCCTAACCTTTGGCAAAGAGGCTCAACCCTCTCAGAGCAATGAGTTGACCACCCGGCCTTCCCTAACCTTTGGCATACAGATTCAGCCTTCTCAGAGCAATGGGTTGACCACCTGGCCTTCTCTAATCCATGGGGGACAGGGACACCCCTCTCAGACCTATGTGGTGTTGACCTTAACCACCCTAATCTTTGAGGAATTTGCTCCACCCTTTCTGCACCCTGGGATGGCAAAACTCTCCCAGAACATTGGGTGGGGACATCCACCGTCTTCAACTGCTGGGGAAAACTCACCCTCTCTGCACCATGGGGCATCAAAACTTTCTCCGAACATCAGGTAGGAACATTTACCCTCTTCAACTGCAGGGGCAAACTCACCCTTTCTGTACACATGGATGGGGCTTCTCTCTTAGCCCAAGGAGATGTCTTAAGTTTAGATCTCTGCTCCCATGGTTTCTTCTTAAAGGTGATTCTCCTTCAATTTCTCCTTTTCATGTCCTCTTTTGTCCAAGCTGACAGTGGTTTTGTTCATACAGCTCTCTCAAAAATTTTGTTGGTTTAGCATGCAGGAAGCTGGGGCCCAAGCCATCAGACAGTAAGACTTTCCACAAATCTTTCCGAGATAACTGCATCTTCAATTCTGATTTACAAGTTCCAGGTTTACCTAAGTCTTCAAATGGGGCACTTTCATCTGGGAATTTGATTTCCACAAACTTGGAAGTTCCAGAATCAGTTTCTGTTTTCTTTGTGTCCAAAAGTTCAGTCCTTAGTGTACTTTGCTCATCTAGTATTTTGCTATAAGCTGCAAGGAGAAGCCAAGCCACATTCTCTGGGTTTACTTTGGAAAGTACTTCAGCTAAATGTTCAGGTTTGCCATTTCCAAATTCTGTATTCCATATAACACCAAGAGTTAATCTTGCTAAGATCTTTGCAACTTTAAAACATGGATCACCTTTCCTCCAGTTTCCAATAATAGTTTCATCATTTACTTCTTTTAAGCATCATAAAAAGACTCCTTAGTGTCCATATTGCTATCAACAGTCTCTTCAAAGTGATCTAGGCCTTTTCCATCAACCATTTCACAATTCCTCCAAAAAATATCCTTTACCCATTTATAAAACTGTTCCAGCATTTTGGTATATGCCAAAGCACTTCCCCACTCCTCAGTACCAAATTCTCTATTAGTCAGCCAAAGGGGTGCTAATGTGAAATAACAAAATGGGTTGGTCTTTATAAAAGTTATTTATTTGGGATAGAAGTCCACAGATACCAGGCCATGGATTAAGTTTCTTCTCACCAAAGTTCATTGCCACATGTTGGAGCAAGATAGCTGCAGACATTTGCCACGGTTCAGGCTTCCTCTCCTCGTGGGGTTGTGTTTCTCTCCAGGCTTAGCTCTTCTGGTTCCTCCACAAGGTCAGCTTTAGACTATCAGGCAAACAGCTCAATTCTCTTCTTCTGGTTCCTTTTTTCCAACATCAAAACTGCTTCTTAAAAACTGCTTCAATTCTGTTCTTGCCTTGTCTTTTATATTCAATTCCCCACCCACCAAAGGCATGGGGCTCAACAGCCTACTGACATGACCCAGTCAATGCCCAGATTAAGAGATCAGTTTACAAGCATGATCCAATTATATTTTTGGAATTCATAATTTTAACAAACTGACAAAGTGCAAGACCATATATTCAAAAAGTTAAAGTGAGACACAGAAATTAAGAAAAAACATAAACTTCTAGAGATAAAGAGTATAACATATGACATGAAAATGACATGGGATTGTATGAATTATATTGGAAATTGTAGAAGAAGATAATAATGAACTTGTACATTTTGTATATGAAAGTAACCAATAATACACACCAAAAAAAAAAAGAAAAAAAATTGAGAATATGAATGAGTTAGGATATCTTTAAAAATCTTCAATACATATAATTGGTATATTTAAAGGAGAAAAGTTTTGATAGAAAAATATTGATAAAATAATGGCTGAATTGTTTCCAAGTTTGATTAAAAAACAAAACTATGAAGCATAGATAGGAGCTTAATGAAGCCCAAGAACAAGAATAATTAAAATTTCTTTAGTAAAGCACATCAAATTTTACGTCTCAAAACTAGTGATAAGGAGAAATTCATTTAGTTTGCTAGAGGAGAAACTGTTATGTACAGAGTAAAGAATTCAAGATGAGAGTCAATTTTTCATTGGAAAAATAGAAATAGAGAGGAAAATGGAAAAATTTCTTTAATCAAAAGATAAAAATGAGGCATGTCATATATTTGATAAAATTTACTGTCACAATGGAAGAAAAAATTTAAAAAAATCTGCAAACATAAAAAACAAAGAATTCATCACAATCATACTCACACTACAAAAATTGTAAAAGGAAATTCATTATGGAGAAGGATGATGATATGGGTTGACAGTATGCATCTACCCAAAGGAATGAATGGTATCAGAATGATAACTATGTGGAAACTTATATGTAATTATTTTCTTATTCCTAAAATAACTAGAAAATATAATCTACTATTTCCACAGAAATAATGACAAAGTGTTAAGGGGTTTATAACATATCTGTTAGTGAATTGTATGGCAAATACATTAATATCCAAAGTAAATGATGGGAAGGTTCTTACATTATGCATGAAGTTGTATAATATCAAATTAAATTAGTCTTTGGCAAGTTATTTGTGTATAATTAAAACCCCAAACAACAAACAATATTACATAACAAAGAATCATAGCTAAGAATCCATCAAAGGAGACATACTTAATCAATAAAAATGAAAGCCTAAATTGGGAAAGAGAGAACAAGGAGGAGATGGGACAAATCAAGTAGCAGTATGATACTATTAAACCAAAACATATCAAATATTATAATTAAAAAGTCAAACAAAACAATTAAGTGACAGAGGTTTCCCATAAAATTACACAAAAGACCCAACTGTATAATGCCTTCAAAATGCACTTTAAAAATAAGAACACACATATGTTCAATGTGAAAAAAGACTAAATAAAAATGCACATGCTAAGGCAGACCTCAGAGCAAAGGCTATTACCAAGGATAAAGAAGGTCAGCCATAGCAATTAAAAGGTCATTCAAACAAGATAACATTGTAGACTTAGTATTATTCTAGCAATACAAGAACTTTTATCATTGATATAAAGGCAGAGGCCACCAGAGTTTCAGAGGATGGGACAAGGAAGAACAGGTATAACATGGGGGCGTTTTGAGGACATTGGAATTATCCTGCATGACATTGCAATGAAAGATATAGGCCAGTATATACTTTTTCATAACCTACAAATTTGTGCGGGATAGAGTGTAAACTATAATATAAACTCTATTCCACAGTTAGTGCAATGCTTCAATATGTGTTCATAACTTCATGCATAGTGTAAGAACCTTCCCATCATATACTTTGGAAACTAATGTGAGGTGGCCCATCTTCCCTTTACTAGGTGGGTCTCAGACCAGGGCTCTTTTCATAATTAACCTTGACCCACATTTAATCTTCCACTTACTACTACTGAATTTCTCATTACAGGTTTCTAAAATTCTTTGGAATGGCTTAAAATTGTAAAACTGAAAATTGATTTGATAGTTTTAGCTCTACCCACTGCACAAGGAAGTTATTGTCTCAGGGCACCAAGGCCTGTTAGCTAGAACAATTGATCTCTTTATAGCTGGTATAACTGGGAAACTACAAGGCAGTATAGAGTCATAAGTCTAGGACTGCATTTTAAAACCTTTTGTAAAAATAGGTAGAAGAAGAAAGTTTTTTGCCCTTTTTCCAAGAAGAAACAATATTTGGCCTGCTGTCTGCCTAAAATCTATTTGTTCTGTTTCTCAAGCCTGGAATGCTCCCAGAAACACTTGGTGGCAGGGGCTCTGTGATTCCTGGGGTGATGGGAGCCAGAGCAGCCAAGCATCCCCTGAGGTTTAGCTCAGGTGCTTCAGTTTGAGTAACAGTGTAGTTAGTCTCAGAACCTGGAATGCCAGGGCTACCAGGAACAAGAGGAGCAAACTCTGAAAGTCCCCCAAGATGTTCCTTGGGCCCTTTGGTTCAGATACAAGAGCAGTAGACTCTGAATATCCCCCAAGATTGTGCCTTAGGTCCTTCAATTAAGAGAGGATCCAAACATCCCCTGAAACTCAACTCAGATGCTTCAGTTTGGAGAACTGTTCCCAATGTTGCCCACCAATTCTTTGGCTTGGGTGCTTTGTTCTGAACTTCAGAGTTTTCAGGCATTCCCCAAGACCTAGATCAGCCACAGGGATGCCCACAAGCATGGCTCTGGATTACATTCTCAGGACATTGAGACCACGGCATCAGCTCCAAATTATTTGGAGTGGCAAATGTTTCAATCAGACTTGGACTCTGGGACGCCAGATCAGTCAACTAAAAAGTGCTTCTTCATTCTTTGTAGAATATTGGGTGTGGTCTTTAGCATAACAGTAGTCTCCCCATAGGATTGTCTTCTCAGGAATCAGGAAAAATTGCCTAATGCTAGTCTACATGACCACAGTATAATCAAAAGCAGCCTCTCAATGGGACCCTGAATTCCAGTTACACCAGTGTAAAAGAGCAGGACAAATAGATCTGATAGCCAGAAACTTCATGTCATGTCTCCTTAAAGAAATGAGGAAATACACCTCAAACTTCCATTAACTCCCTTTTAGAGACAGCCTTCCCAGTTTTAAACTCGGTTGTGCCTATTAAAGGGTGTGAATAGGGATCAAAATCCAGACCGGTTACTAAACCTATGCTGGAAAATAAGACACCTCATATGCCATCAAGATCAAAAGGTTCCTAAAAATGCTAAGGGTATGGAATTCTCTCTTCTATTTAAATTTGTGCTTAACTTTGTGTTCACCTTTGAAATCTGTGTTTACCTTTGTCAGTTTGCTTGTGCCTAGGTAATTAGCTTTGGGGTTCACCTGTTACAAATTGGATAACAGTTAAAAGTAACCTAAAAATGAGTCTTTAAATGTTGTTACTGCCTTGTGAGTGGATTTAATGTATAAATCACAAGTGGAATTTGTTCAACTGCTAAAAAAGCAGAAAACCTAGAAAAGGCCTTACTAATAAAATTCTTGTGGCTTAGTTTAAGGGTTAAGACTTGGGCAGTTGCCTGTGAGGGTTAAACTGTGAAAGTTAAGACCCAGGCAGTGGCCCAACTGCCTGGGCAGTGGCCCAACTGCTGAATCAGCTATTAGCCTGGGCCCAGCACATATAATCTCTGGGCACAGAAGAAATGATTCTGAAAAGTTGCATTTTGTGTTCCTTCTGTGTAATATTTGAATGATAACAGTAGTGTATGAATAACCCTACAAATAAAGAATGGCCATGCTTGCTTGCTTGGGTGCCTATATGCATGAAGAGACTGTGGCTTTGCTCTCTGCCTAGAGTCTTTTTTCTGCCCACCTCCCTTGTGGGATCCCAAGGTGGACTCAGTGCACAAATGGCATAGTTGGCAGGATTAGATGTGTTCTCCCACTGCTCCCTCAGCTGAGGAGGAGGTGGGGGGTATGGACCCTGGGTGGCCACCCACCTGTATGTGGGCCAAGGTGGCAAGTGGCTGTCCTGCTGGTGTGCCTGCCCTGCAGAGATCCCAAATAACACCCCTGCAGCTTTACTGAGTGCCCTGCAGCTGGCTGAGCCACTGCTGGGTGATATGACACTGCAAGCGGCAGCTGCTTGGGTAGACTGGGTGTTCCTGTCCTTGCTTTGAGTCAACACCCAAGAGATGTTGAAACAGGCTAGCCACTTGTGTGAACAGTAGAGGGAAATTGACCAGTTGCATGAACAACTGCAGCAGTCACATGTGTGGCTGGAGTGCTGAGACATGTCAGCTAGCAGTAACTGAGGTGGGGAAGAATAAGTAAGACCCATCTGATGAGCTCATCCAGTTGTTACTTAGAAGATGAAACATGGTCAAGACATGGGGCAAGAAGGGGATGCTGTGGGGCAGCCCCATGTAGTCCAGCACACTGTGTACCATACCTATACACAGGCAGAACTGGTTGAATTGGGAAGGCACTTTCAGCAGAAGCCAGGAGAGCCCATAGCTGCATGGCTGCTGCACCATGGGACATGGTAGTAAAAGGCATTTTGTGCTCCAGAACCGAGATAGGAAAGTTAGTGTCACTTACTGGCGCTCCCCTGCTGCACCAGTGTCTCTTAAATGTGCAGTGGAATGCTGGGGGAAATCCCACCCGTTTATTGATGGAGTGGCTACAAACAGCCATCTGTATGGTCTGGAATAATGCAGGAGAGTTGCCAGACTTGGTGAGCTGGTGGACTACATACGCTGACCTCGTACACATAGTCTGGGAAATGGGCATGCACAGTGCTGTCTTTGACCCTAATAACCAGGGACCCGATGCCAAGAAGTTCATGAGTCAGATGAGGAACCTGTTCGTGCAACATGCTACTGCCCCCTTGAGGGAACAGCCATGATGGCTAGTCTCAGGAGGCCAAAAGCCAACGGACCAAATTTCATCAGGTGCCTAGTTTGTGTTGCCTGAACCCTGCAGAACAATAACCATAAAACAGTACCATTTTCCAGGAGGACATAAAGAAATATCAGCAACTATTAAAGAAATAGTCAAGGTACAAGTTCTCCGTGAGGCCTGGAGCCCATTTAATGCTTCAGATAGCCAGTATGCAAGCCCAATGGAATGTGGTATATGACTGTTGAGTATCAAGAACTCAGCAAGGTGATTCCACCTTTACAAGCAACTGTGTTTTTGTATTCTTGACCCGATGCATACTTTGACTTTGACACTGGAAACTTATCATTTTGTTTTGGACTTGGCCAATGCCTTTTACTCCATTGGCATTGCTGATGAAGCACAGGATCAGTTCACCTTCAGGTGGGAAGGTGGACTTTTACTATATTGCCTATGGGCTCTCTTCACAGCCCCACAATTTGTCATGGTTTAGTGGCTAAAAATCTAGAAAACTGGCAACATGCTAATACTGTTCAGGTGTATCATTACATTGATGATGTAATGCTAACCTCTGATCCTCTTGCAGATTTGGAGTCAGCTATGGAGACAAGAGGAGAAGCACTATAATCTCATAGAGAAGCAATTGGCAGCTGTGTGCACTGCCACACAGAGAACTGAGATCATAACCTGGGAAGCCCCAGTAAAAATGTTCACCACATACCCCATAAAGGGGTGAGTACAGGATTGGATGACCTGGCTATGAAGTGGTGTGGCCCAGATGGGGGGGGCTATTTAGAACAGAGGAGCACATTTGATTCCAGTCCATTGAGTAAAGAATTGCAGCAAGTCTTAGATCCCTTAATGTGTTCTGGGACACTGGAACCAGAGGTCCCCTTACAAGTTCCTATGAAGGAAGTTTCCCCATACAAAGCTGGGGTAGGTACTGTGCCAGAACAAGCATGGTATACTGATGGAACCAGGCAAGGACAGGTAGCTCAATGAACCACTATATTGGTGCATCCTCAAACTGATACTATGTAGTATGAATTAAGGTTTGATCAGAGCAGCCATTGGGCTAAATTGTGAGCCTTGTGACCCATAGTTAGCCATGAGGCCAACCCTACAACCCTGTAGGGAGACCCATGTGGGAAGATCTATGGGATGAGGTGTTGTCTAAAGAAGTGACAGTGTACCATGTAAGAGCTCACTGCCCCATTCTGCACCCAGGTAATGATAAAGTGGATCATTGACTAAGCTTACCTTTCAGGTAAACAATACTCAAGACACAGCTGGTGGCTGCACCAAAAACTCCTACATACTAGAGTCCCCACTCTTATAAAGGCTGCATGCCTTTGGAGTTTAGCTGTGGATGCAGAAGCTACTTGGACAGCATGCCATGTGTGCCCCGATGTTCCCTGTTACATTGGAGGCCACAGCCCAGGACTATAAGTCAAATTGAGTGAGGGCATATCCTGCTCACAAGATGGCAGGTAGATTTTTCTGGGCCATTACCCTTGAGTCGGCAATGCCAATATGCCCTTATGGGCATTGACATGACCATGTGTCTATTGACATATGCTGAAGCATTGAGCCCTGAGGCAGGGGTAACCCCATCCAGGATTCACAGTCCTCCTTGAGAGCTGGGAGGGGGTAGAGTCCCAGAGTCTGCATACTGTGCAGATAGGGACAGTGAAGCCAGTCTGCTTGGTGAACGACTGTGTCCATGCAGCCTAGTGCTAGTACCATGGAGTGTGTAAAATAAGCTTTAGTCACAGTGGCCAGTGGGCCAAACTGCAGGCTGTGTAGCTCATAGTGAGGGAAGAAAAAGAGCCCTTTAACTCTTGGTACTGAAAATTAAGCCGTTCTGGCCCAAGTGGCCCAAGAGGCCATGGACTGTGGTCCAACAACTGAATGAGTGCCCCCAACAAAGTAAAGTGACACCCATAGAAACTCTAGTGCATGAAGCAGCAGCTCCAGTCCAGTTGCAAATTGCACTAAGGAATCCCTTGCTGAAGCCCCAGATAGGCTTCAGGACCATATTCTGCTGCCTGCGGTAACAGTGCCCCATAGTGGAATAACAAAAAACATTGTGTAGCCTCAGAACTTGAAGGCACCCCATGTGGGTGGCTCACTCTTATTGCTCCCTAGAGAACAGGATTACAAAGAAAACCAATTTTGACCTTAGCAGGTAGGAGTAACAACACCATCAACAGCAGCAACAACTTTGAAAAAACTTTTATATTAACTCTCTAGCCCATAATAAGTACCCCCAGAGCTGCTAAGACCATTGACCTTGGGGGTGGAGTGTAAGGGTTAAGACTCAGTCAGCGGCATGTGAGGGTTAAACTGTGAAAGTTAAGACCTGGGCAGTGATCCAAATGCTGAATCAGCTCATAGCCTTGGCCCAGCACATATAATTTCTGGGTACAGCAGAACTGATTCTGAAAAGTTGTGTTTTGTGTTCTTTCTGTGTAACATATGAATGATAACAGTAGTGTATAAATAACCCTGCAAATGAAGAATGGCCATGCTTCTTTGCTTGGGTGCCTGTATGCCTGAAGAGACTGTGCCTGTGCCATTGTGAGAAAACTTCCCTCTCCGCCTAGAGTCTTTTTTTCCACCTACCTCCCTCGCAGGCTCCCGAGGTGGACGCGGTGCACACTTAGTTAATAAAAGTAACCAATTCACTTTAAGGTAAAAACTTACTAGAAACCATTACTAATTAGAAACCTAAGTTGATATTAATGGTAAAAGTAACTTGATATTAGCTGCCATTCTGATGGGTGTAAGATGGTATCTCATTGTAGTTTTGATTTGCATTTCCCTGATAGCAAGTGACATTGAGCATTTTTTCATGTGCTTTTTAGCCATTTGTATTTCTTCCTTGGAGAAGTGTCTTTTCAGGTCACTTGCCCATTTTTTATATGGGTTGTTTGTCCTTTTATTTTCGAGGTGAAGGATTTCTTTATATATGCAGGATATTAGGCTCCTATCAGATATATGGTTGCCGAATATTTTTTCCCATTGGGTAGGTTGCCTTTTTATTTTCTTAATAACATCCTTAGAGGTGCAGAAGTTTTTAATTTTGAGGAGATCCCATTTATCAATTTTTTCTCTTGCTGCTCGTGCTTTGGCTGTGAAGTTCATGTTTGTATGTATTGTGAGAATTTTGATTTTTACCCATAAAAAAAAAAAGTAACTTGATAGCAGGAAAACTTGTCAGATGCCACCTCAATCTGCATATTCAAGCAGTGGTAATGAAAGATATTCTTGATTCCATTGGGAATCTTCAGTGTTCATAAATTAATAGAAAAAGTAGTTTTTCTTTTACTGCTAAAGTAAAATACCTGTTAACTAACATCTTCATGGTAAAGGTGTAGAAGTAAAAAACAAGTTATGAAAAATGTTAAGTTCATTTGATATGTTACCCATTGTATTGGAAGTGTTTAAAAAGTGTATAAAAGTCAATAGATAGGCTTCAGTACTGTCAAACTCTTTTGTGCATTCAAACCAGGCCTTCAATACACTGAAGGTTGCCTCTCCATTTCAGTTATTGGTTAGGTTGGTCACTGACCCCTAAAACAATAAATATATCTACTACATCTCTGGTTGTGCTCCTGAAGTTGATGGAAACTACATTGCAGTTTTGTACTCCTGCAGCAGTCAATCATGGCTCAATATAGCCAAATGTACAATGGACATTTCCTCTAGACTGGCACTGTTTCATAGTGTGCAAGAGTGCTCTTCACCAGCCTGGTGGAATACCATAGCCTACCTTCCCAGCTTCTCTCTAGGGTCAACAGTGCTGCAGCAAAACCTGGAGCTTAAATGTATTAATTGCAGCTCAAAGAGAAGCTTATGCATTGGATAGTGCATTGATTAATATTAATCACTGTTCCTATATCTCCTACTCTAGATATATGCCTGATGATTATGGTGATATCATTTCTCTTCAAGATCACATGCAGAGGGATACTGAACAAGCTAAATGTCTTGGTAAACTTAATTTTCTAAGTAGTTAACGTATATGCTTTACACAGGTCTCCCCCCTAACCCTTATTCAAGAACCTGACCTACTCACACGCTGGGGAGGACTGGCAGACCCACATGCCATCCTACCAGGGCTAAACATTTTCCTACCAGAAGGGAAACAGCAAATGCAGTGGCTAGGACCCCTTTTACCTTAGCCCCTTCAAGATGGTCCATGGGTAACCTTTCCTCACCCGGACATGGAAACCAGGTTCTGATCATAACTTGGCAAGAAAACAAGCCTCTCTCTCAATTACAGCCATAATGGAAGGACCTTACTCTGTAGGTCTGATCACTCCCACAGCTGTTAAAGTTAAAGGAATTGCCAGCTGGGTGCACTTGTCTCGAGTGAAGCCAGCTGCCCAAGGATGTGCCAGCTCACCAGAAGCACCTGACAGGACATATGAATGCCACTCACTGGATGACCTGAAGTACCTCTTCAAGAGACAAAACTAAGTAGTGTCTGTGTCAAAGCCAGCTGTTCTCTCCAACTCTAGCCCAGATGCCTACTGCTAGCGGGAGGGCAAACCAGATGCCCTTTAAGAAACCTTGTCTGTTTTCATCTCCTGTGGTTTAAAAGGACAGTGCCTCTTCTCGTTCCTCTCCTCCACCATGGAAAACTGGGATTGGCAATTTAAACTTAACCCCATTATCTGTTACAATCTCTCCCTGAAGTTCACCAAAAGCATTCAAAACCTGCAAAATAAAGCCCACCAACTTTGGGCAGATGCAGCCTTCATCAGCTTCTGGCCTTTTACTTTTGTGGTCCAGTATCCTTCTAGTGGGACCACATATCCTCATATTTCTCATTAAGCTTATTTCCTCCAGAATCAGCATCTTGTTAGTCATATGAGGACTTCACCAGCTTCACCCAGCATGCAGATTCATCTTCCTCTGACCATGATAGAACAACCAGAGGGTTTTACACCTTGTCAGGTAGGGCCCACTGCCCCTAACCAGCAGGAAGTAGTTACAGAAGAATGACCATCACCCTTCAGCACCCCTCTAAGTATAACAGTGTAAACTCTCTGAGGGTGGAGTTGAGGCAGGCTAGATTAGGGAATCAATAGACAGATCTGAAACCTGGCAGAAAAACTGCCACCATTGAACAGATGGTCACCAGTACCCCCAAGATGGCTGCTAGAAAACCTTTGCAAGAACTCCTGTTTAAAACAAGACTTCCTCCAGAAGCCAGGAGAAGCCCCAGATATTCTCAGGGACCTTATCATTGGGTACTCCTGGGGGATTGTTTGTTGGGGGTAATCAATTAAAACAGCAAACAGCTGGGCTTCCTCCCCTGTCATTAGCAAAGGGGCAGAATAATTAATGGTTCAAAAACCAAGTGCAAAGCCTGAACTGGCCACTGCTCTTGCCTTTTTCCACTGTTCTTGCTTTCTGCCTCCTGTTCTGGCCTTCTCCCCCCCACACACACACCTGGATCAAGATGAAAGTAAACCTGTGGATTTATAATCTGTGATGGTGAACTATAGACTATAAACTGGCCCTCTTTATCACTTTCAGTCACTTCCTCTCTGCCTGGGACACCTGATCTGTTATTTTCTCCCATTTCTCTTCTCTCCATTCCTTAATAAATTACTGGCCAAACTAACATGGCTTGCTCTTGAAATTCATTTCTTGTAGAAAATCCAGCAATAAAGGTATAGTGGTATGAAGCTGTATGTAACCCAGAAAAAATGTTCCTA
Organism: Tolypeutes matacus; assembly: GCA_026826555.1. NCBI lineage: Eukaryota > Metazoa > Chordata > Mammalia > Cingulata > Chlamyphoridae > Tolypeutes > Tolypeutes matacus. Next base: position 421,704 of record JAKSZT010053854.1, on the reverse strand, counting down.
AATCTATTCCATTCAAGACAGAGTAAACTGATTGTATTAGGTTCTTTTGATGAGGCTATTTCAGATTAGCTGTGACCCACCTTATTCAGGATAGAACTTAATCTTAAAATTTGAGTGTTTTATGCCTGGAATTGGAGAGAGAAATGCCACAGAAGCAGGAACCTTGAATCAGTGAAACCTGGAAGAGAAGCGATAGACCAGCTTATTCTGCCATGGGCTTTGCCATTTGATAGAGAAGCAAAGAATCACCAGCAGGAAGTGTTTGGAAAGAATCCATTGACTTGATGATGCCTTATTTTGGACATTTCCACTGCCCCAAAACTCTAAGAAAATAAATTATCATTTGTCAAGCCAAATCATTTCATGTTATTGCTTTAAGCAGCCTAAGTAACTAAAATATATTTTTGTAACAGGAGAGTGGGGCGTTGCTATTGCAAATACCAAAATTTGGAAACAGGTTTAGTTTTATGTAATGGGTAGAGGTTGGAAGAATTCTCAGGTTCTTGACAGAAAAGGTCTAGATGGCTTTGAAGAGACTGCTTGTAAAAATGTGGATGCTAAAGGTATTACTGATAGGGCCTTAAAAGAATGTGATAAATGTGATATTGGAAATTGGAAAAACGGTGATCCATGTATTAAAGTGGTAGAGAACTTAGCAAAAAATGAGTTCTGATGTCTAAAGGGCAAAATTTGAGAGTGATGAGCTTTGACAGCTAGCTACAGAGACATCCAAGTGAAGTTTGGAAAGTGCAGCCTAGTTTCTCCTTGCATGTTGTAGTAAAATGCAGGAGGACAGGGATAAGCTGAGGATTGAAGTATGGGCACAAAGACACTAGAAATTGGTTTGGAAAATTCTGAGCTTCTCGAAAGTGATCTCTAGGGAATAATGCTCAATGTGAAGGTTTAAATGAACATGGATTCACTCAGCTATTTCTGTGCAAGTCAGGGTGAGAAATGCAGTTATCCAAGGAGGATTGGTGGAAAGTTATTTTGTGTGATGATTTGAAACCCTGTGTATTCCATGCAAACAAGAAGAATTTTGTGAGTTCTCCATTAACAGAACCACAGCAAGCCTGAACTAAAAGAGAGAGAAAAGGTACAGAATGAAGGATAAAAGACTTCAAAGGCAGCTCCATGGAAGCAGAAGTCTGGACTGAAGACATGTTCTTGGGTCTCAGGCCTAGAGAACTGGCCTACTCATGTGTGGGAAATGTGATTCTGCCCCAGCATATGCAGAAGGCATGCTTTCTGCCATGTTGCTTAGAAAGAGTGCTACCACCCCTCTGTTCTCAGAGGTTGGAGCTTGTCCCTGGGGATTACCATGAGTCTGGCCACAACCTCAGTTGTCGCAGATGGTGGAGCCTATTCCCCAGATATTACATAGAGTCTGACTGCTACCCCAATGTTTGAAGAGGGTGTAACCTCTGACATGTTATTTCAGGAGAGGCTGGCCACCATGCCATTATTTGAAAATGAAGGGCCTTCACCCAAAAATTTTGGGACACTGTAGCCATTGCACAAGGCCCTGAAAGGTGTGGGACTGCCAGTCCATCAGTTCCTGAGGACAAAATATCAATCAGTCCATAGATGACTCTCAGATCTTGAAATCAAATTAAGTAAGCCCTGGTAGATTTTGGAACTGTTTCATGCCTGTGACTCCTGTTTTCCTTCCAATATCTCCCTATTTGAATGGGAATATTTTACTTTTGCCAGTAACCCCTTTGTGTAGTTGAAACAGATAACTTTTTCTCTTGATTTCACAGGTCCACAGATAGAAGTGAATTTTACCAGAAGAAAAAGCACACCCTTAAATGATTTGATGAGAGTTTGTACTTAGCATTGTTTCTGAAGTGTCTTAAGATTTTAGGGATATTGTTATTGGTTAAAGGCATTTTGCATATAAAAATAACATGCTTTTTTGGGGTCCAGAGTTTGGAGGGTGATGGTTTTAAGGTGTTTATACCCCATAAAAAGATGTTCTTAAATCTACACCATTCCTGTGTGTGTAAAAACATAGAAAGTGGGATCTTTTGTTGAGGTTACTTCAGTTAACATGTGATGCACCTCATTGAGGATGGGACTTAATCCTGTTACAGGAGTACTTTATAAAAGGAATTAATTCAGAGAGACAGGAGGAGAAAAATCAAGGGAAACAAGAAGGTGAAATAAATGATTCCGGAAGAGGAGGGAAAGACCAGCATATGCTGCCATGTGGTTTGCCATGTTGCAGAGGAGCCAAGGTAATAGGCAGCTGGTCATTGAAAATCAAGAACCTCAATCCTGTAATTTGAAATATTTCATATGTTTTGTATATTTTATCTAATATGGTTAGTTTTGTTTTCACCCAAGTAAGATTAGTAAACATACATCAAGCATTATTGTAAAGATTTTGAGAACTTATATATGAAAAACTTCTATGGAATTACATTGAAATTAATATTTCCATCATATTATTTTCTTAATATATTGCAACAATAAAATAGAAATGAAATTTACCTTATAATTTGCATAATTCTCAAGAGGAATTGAATACCTACAAGCAATCTTAATCCTAAATTTTCTAAATGTACCATTGAAAGAAAGTTTGTAAATAATAGATTTTGCTTTGAGAAAATGTTTTATTAAAAATCTATCCTTCTACATTATGAAAAACAGGGTAATATTATTGACCTTTCTTACCAACCATGAATTCATCAATTGCTTCTGCTTCATTATGTTAAAATATACAATATAAGGTAATTTTCTGATATGCTTTCAGGTGTTATTATTTACCTTTTATCAAAACTTTTATATTTAATATTGAATAAATAATGATCTGTTTTATAATTGCATAACTAAAGCAGGAAATGTTAATATATAGTTTTCCTGTTCTAGGTCATTCTAGATTTAAAAGAAAATAATTGGAAAGAACCTTATATATTATACAGGTTTTTAACAAATAGCCTTCAGCAGTGATGGCACAGGCATTAGCCTATGTGCAATTTTGGGCAATAAAAATTGAAAATGAAATATGTTTGCATCATATAATAAATGACTATCCCTTAGAATTTATATTAAGGCACCAAAAGATGGAAATGGGCAATAAAGTTAATTTTGAAACATTTGCAACCCAACTTTTCAACATGGGAATCTCTTGAAATAATCATACTACTGCTTTCAACAATAAAACTTTTTGCTCATAATTCTCCTTACAGCCTCTTTTATTTTCCTGTTTCTAAGGCTATAGATAATAGGATTCAAGAAAGGAGGGACTATAGAATAATACACTGAGGTAATCATGTCTTGAATTGGGGATGATTTGAAGTTCATTTCAAATACACAGCACTGGCTGAACTTATAAAGACGACCACAACAAGGGACACAAGTGGAAAGGGACACAATTGGAAAAGACCTTTCCCTGCTCTCCCATGGTTGGAAACTTGAACACAGTAGAAAATATGTTAATATAAAACATAGTGATGAAGGCAAAGCAACTACCATCAATCACCACTGCAGAGTCATAAATTAAAGTTTCACTGTTTAAGGTGTCAGTGTAGGAGAGCTTCAGCAGAGAGGGAACATCACAGAAGAACTGATGGACCATATTTGATTGACAGAAGGACAGATGGAATGTGTTTCCAGTGTGGAATCTTGCATAAATCACACTACAAAATATAGAGGACAGTATCATCTGTACACAGACATTCGAGTTCATGATCATAGGGTAGTGGAGGGGCTGGCAGATAGCCACATAGTGGTCACGGGCCATGATAGTGAGGAATAGCATCTCTACAGCAGCAGAGAAAAACACAAAGAAGATCTGAGCTGCACATTCACCCATGGATATCACCCGGTTGTCAAGCAGGAAGATGACGCCTGCCTTGGGAATTGTAACAGAAATATAGCACATATCCAATACAGAAAGAGTCCTTAAGAAGAAGTACATGGGTCAATGAAGACTTTTGTCAAAGGTGATTACTGTGACAATGAGAAAGTTGCCCATCAGGGTCGCCAAGTATATCAGTAAGAAGAGCATGGCACGCAAGACTCTGAGTTCCTAAACATTAGAAAATCTTGTAAGCAAGAATTCAGTCATCCAGTTCAAAGATGTGAAGTTGGACATCTTTGAACAATATCCTTTGGATTGGAGAGACCAAGGCAGATAATCTCTAAACAACATAGAGAATCAACATGCAGGAGGAAATTAACCTATGTATATTTATCAACTGATATTCATCCAATTTTATTCTCTGTATATCTTTTTTGGTTCTAAGGAAGCTACATAGTATTATCTTAAGCTTCTTTTGTCTTATTGCTTCTGTATCTTAGTTCCAGGGTATGGGTAGCAGTAAATCAAATTTCAGAAATAGAGTTAGTAGATTATCAGGGACTGGGGGGGGGGGGCAGTTGGAGGGTTACTGCTTAATGAGTACAGAGTTTGTGTTTCAGCTGATGAAATTGTTGGCGTAATGCATGTTGATTATGGTACCACAATATTTTGAATATAATTAATATCAGTGAATATACTACTGAGAGTAGGGTTGATGTGTGAAATTTTGAGTTCTATATATATTATTACAAATAAAGTTGCAAAAACATATTCTTTTAGAGCTTGAAACCATGTTTGATTAATGCTCATCATGTCCTAGCAGTGTAATCAGTTTACTATGGGTCAAAATTAGCCTGAGATATTGAGTTAGTTAGGTAATTTCTATATATACTAATTCATTAGAGCTACTCCATAAGACTTAACCCTTAATTGCTGATGAAACACAAATTTGTAGAGATATAGTAGGCTACTATTTCATCAAATCTGCTCAAACCTGTAAGAGAGGTTTTAATCACATCACCGGCCTACTATCTGGAAAATTATTTTCAGCTCCACTTTCACCACTATGATTTTGATGTTAATATCATTTGGAAATTCTCCTTAAGTACAAACATGTACTCTTTTTATTTTATGATTTTTGAATTTTTAAATCATGATAATCCAGAGCTGAAACATCCCTCCATTGATTTCCTATATATTGTGAACTAAGTACATTGTGAGTCCTGTTCAAAAATCACTTTCCATAGGACTAAAAATATCAATATTTGTTATTCTTTCACAACAGTATGTTATGACTACAATTTCCATCCATATCAGTTTTTTATTTGAAAATTAATAATCTGGGACCTGTCAGTGTCTAAGCATCTCATTCCAATAACATCTACATCAGAGAAGCAATTGCCTGTTACTTCAATTTTCAGCTGGAGTTTCACAACTCCAATTTGCTGTTTTCATGCTTTCTAATTATTTTTACTTTTTGGTCTTCAGCCAGCCCCTTTTCAAATTTCTTGCTTTCAAATGTACTGTTTCTTTCTTCTGTCATATCCAATATTCTTTTGAAAACCTCCTGAATACTTTTTTCATTTTAATTATTTTGGTCTTTAACTACAGTAGACAGTTTGTTTCCTTTGTAAAATTTTTCTCTTAATAAAGATTATCATATTGTTCATTCACTGTTTTCCTATTATACTTTAGTTCTTTCTCTGTATTTTCCTTCATCTCCTGGATCAAATTGAAAATAATTTAAAAAAATGTCTTTGTCCATTATATCCACAGTCTGGTCTTCTTCACTGAAATTTTCTGGTTTTTAACCACTTTCTTTGGATGACCCATCACTTCTTGTATTTTTTGGCCTTATAATCTTCTGTTGCAATATGTGTATTGTAATATTCTAAATGCTAAATCTGGGATTTTGTCTTTGAGCTGATTGATTTTGGATTTTGTATCTAGCCTAATGATATGACAGGTTTTCTTGAGTGACAGATCCTAAAAACCAAACTAACCCTAAAATCCCCTCACATTCTTTGCAATTGTCTTTGAATTTAGTGGTGTCCACTTTCAGGGTTCAGTCTTCCCAACAAGAAGGTCAGTTTAAGTCAAATGTGAAATTCAGTGTCCTCCCTGTCTTTCCTGGGTCTATGTCTTATCCTGAGCTTGTGCTGGCTAGTGGCTTCAAGAGTGCCATTGGGCAAAGGAATTTCAGTGCACCCTCTACTCTCCAGGAAACAGACTTCTCTCTTCCAGGTTTTCCAAGGCTGTACTTAAAGTAGGTAAGCCTTTGGCCCTGGTCTGATGACTCAATTGTTTCTTACACTGCTTTTTCTGTCTCAAGCTTGTTTTGCCTCTAGAGCAAATTCTTGAAGGGGGAGAAAATCTGAAAGGAGTTTCCATAGTCAGGTTTTCCAGGTGAAACAAGTCAATGGACCCACAAAAGGAACACTGGCTTTAAACCACTCTGTGGAGGGGACAAAGGAGCAGCCTGAAAATCTTCTCCTATGGTTGTTTAAACTGTGTTTTCTTGATTTTCTTGATTTAGCACTTGCCAAGATGATGTAGCCCATCAACTGTTTTCTGTAGTTTTGAGAAATCATACTGTTTTTAACTCTCCTTTTTCACTTTTGCCTAGTGCAGGTGTGAATAATTGTTGCTCTCAGAGATGGTCATCCAGTTATCTGAAGGAGGTAATCAAAAGAAATGACTGGCAATTAGACCAAACACTACTGGATCTTCTGCAACTAGGTCTTTATATCCCACCATGGAATCAGCAAGTTGAGCCAGGGGCCAGGATTGAATAATTCAGTGCTGCCTGCTGAAACTAACCACAGTGTCCCAAAATACTTGAGGCAGAAACTGGAAAAACTGAAGGGAGAAATAGACACTTCTACAATGACAGATGGAAACTTCAATACACCATACTCATTAATTGATAGAAAATCTAGACAGAAGCTCAATAAGGAAACAGAGAACTTGAATAATATGATATATGAACTAGACCTAACAGATATGAAGAACATTGCACCCCAAAACATCACAATATACATTCTTCTCAAGTGCACATGAATTATTCTCCAGAATGGATCATAAAACAGGTCTCTATAAATTTTTAAAA
>JAKSZT010053854.1:395675-414777 GCA_026826555.1 Tolypeutes matacus | reverse complement strand
CTACCTCCTGTGGCAATGTCCTATGAATATTTGAACATAGTTATATACCTTATATGTATGTCCAGGTGAGCTTATTCCCATGTATCTCCAAACACTGACACCCCACCCCACTGATCTCCCTTGCCACAGGTGTAACCCTTCTGCAATCCCAAACCTTTTCAAAAATGAAGCCAAGAATATTGCCAAATTTGATTACTAGGAAAATGAAATAATAATGGTAAGTTTAAACATAAGAAATAAAATACATAGTAGTTTATAGAATCTAAAACTAAAGTAAAAAAATTGGGGGTGTTAAAAAATGAAAAACATTAAAAAAATAAAATAAAAAAATTTTTTGACATTTTACCTTTAATCATTTTAATATCAGTTGTCCTGTATGAACAGTGGCATTTTCTTCCATTTCCTCCCCAGTGTCTTAATTTTTTTTAAAAAATATTGTCTTCAAAGAAATTTTAGGTCACATTAAGGTGACCTAAATATATGGGGTTCCCATATGCCCAACATCTTCCCCTTTTTCCCCTTTCTCTATTAACAATCTTTTTATATGTGGATGGTACATTTGTTAGATCTGATATATAAATATTGAAAAAAAGCTACTAGCCATGATCAATGGTTTACATTATGGTTTATATTTTAGGTCATACACTTTTATAATTTTTAATTAAATTTAACATGGCCTGTATTCTTCACTGCATGATCACAAAGAACACTTCCATTGCCCCCAAATACCCCCTCTTCAATCTCTTCTGTTCCTCCCTCCCCCTCATTTCGGGGCCCAGGGCAATGAGCAGGCTTCACTCCGTAAAGGACAAGATTCATAGATACTTGCAACAGTGCTGAGGACTAGACATATTAGTCTGTTTTCACTTATTAGGAAATGCCCATGCCCTTGAGAGACACCACTCCTTCTGTTTGAGAACATATTGGACTTCCCCAGTATCAGAGTCCAACTCCTTCCAACTCATTATGTGGGTCTCCCCCAACTGATACATCACATTATGACAAAATGATCACTCGCACATTCTCTAGAAGACCGTCCCAGATGCACTCTGTCCCAAATGCCCCCCATTCAACACCCTAAACCAGTAACACTTCCTTGTCGTATTGCCAACAGAGATTTCTCAACATTGTAGTTTCATCCATGTATCCACCTATCCCCAGGGTTCACCTATTCCCTCCACCAACCCTTCTCCCAGTTCCTTGGACATTCCAACCCATCCTGCCCACCCTACCCCACTGTGAGCCTTGCACTGTCCAGGCCAATAGTATCCCTAAACCTCTGTCATATCTCTTCAATGCACAGCTACTCATTTCCACCTTATCATAGATTTTGCCCATATGGGTGTTGGCTCACAACCTTCTTATCACTTCCAGACTTTAGCTCCCTGAGTCACCTCAATTTGCTTAATTCATATCAGTGAGATCATGTACTGTTCATCCTTCAATGTCTGGCTTGCTTCAGTGAACATAAGATCCTCAAGATTCCTCCATGTTATGCCATGTGTTAGTACTGTATTCCTTCTTACAGCTGAGTAATATTCCATTCTATGTATGTACCACATTTGTTTCCCATTCATCTGTTGATGGGCATATATGGGTTGATTCCAACTTTTGGCAATAGTGAATAATGCTGCTATGAACATTGATCTGCAAATATCTGTCCAAATCCTTGCTTTCAGGTCTTTTAGGTATATATCCAGCAGTGGAATTCCTGGATTATATGGCATAACTATAATTAGTTTTTTGAGGAACTGTCAAACTTTCCTCCACAATGGCTGGACCATTCTACATTCCCACCAGTAGAGGATGAAGCTTCCCATTCCTCCTCATCCTCTCCAACACTTGTAGTCCTCCTTTTTTTAAAAATGGTCATGTGTCTAATGGGTGTAAGATAGTATATCATTGCAGGTTTGATTTGCATTTCCCTAATAGCTAGTGGTGTTGAGCATCTTTTCATGTGCTTTTTAGCCATTTGTATTTCTTCTGTGGAGAAGTGTCTGCTCAAATCACTTGCCCATTTTGTAAATGGGTTATTTTTCTCTTTTTGAGATTTAGGATTTCCTAAGATATGATGGATATTAGGCTCCTATCAGATATATTGTTATCAAATGTTTTCTCCCTTTGTGTAGGCTGTCTTTTCACTTTCTTATAAAACTCCTTTGAGGTTCAAAAGTTTATATATTTTTTTGTTTTGAGGAGGTCCCATTTATCTATTTTATCTCCTGCTGCTCATACTTTGAGTGTGAAGTTCATGAAACCATTTCCTATTACAAGATCCTGTAGATGCTTCCCTACATTATCTTCCAAGGTCTTTATGGTCTTGCTTCTTATATTTAGATCTTTGATCCAATTTGAATTTATTTTTGTATATGGTGGGAGATGGTATTCCTCTCACAGTCTTTTGTATATGAATAGCCAGTGTTCCAAGCCCCATTTTTGAAGAGGCCATTCTCTCCCAGATGAGAGGCCTTGGTGGCCTTGTCAAATATCACATAACTGTATTTATGAGTAACTATATCAGAGCTCTCAATTCAGTTCCATTTGGTCAGTATGTCTATCCTTGTGCCAATACCATCCAGTTTTGGCCACTGTAGATTTGTACTATGCTTTAAAGTCAGATAGTATGATTCCTCTGATTTCATTGTTCTTTTTTAATATGTCTTTGGCTTTTCAGGACCTCTTGCCCTACCAAATAAATTTCAGAGTTTGTTTTTGCAGTTCAGTAAAAAATGCTGTATTGATTTTTATAGAGATTCCACTAAATCTGTATATTATTTTGGGTAGGATAGACATCTTAATAATGTTTAGTGCTCCTATCCATGAACAGGAAATATTCTTCCATTTATTTAAGTCTTCTTTGATTTCTTTTGACAGTGATGTGTAGTTTTCTGTATATACATCATTTACATCTTTAGTAAATCTAGTTACTAGGTATTTGATTTTTTAAGTTACTTTGGTAAGTAGTATTTTTTTCTTGATTTCCTCCTCAGATTGTTCATTATTGTAGTACAGAAATGCTCCTGATTTTTGAGCATTGATCTTATAACCTGCAACCTCACTGAGCTCATTTATAAGCTCTAGAAGCTTTGTTGTAGATGTCTCAGGGCTTTCTATGCAGATTAAGACAATGATGCCCGCTATCACAGCTCCTACTTAAAAATGTGTTAAAAATTACTTGTTCAAGCACTGAGGCAAGAAATAGTTATAAAAAGCATCCAAATTAGGAAGAAGTAAAAATTTCACTTTTTGTATAGTATTATGTCATCTGCAAATAGTGAAATTTTACTTTTTCCTTTCTAATTTGGATGCTTTTTATATCACTATTATTATAAAGGCATCTATTTCTCCACTTAATTTTTCCCATATTTGCCTCATGCATTTTGAAGAGCCCTTGTTAGTTGCATGAATGTTTATGATTGATTGTTCTTTCTTCTTGAAAGATTACCCCTTTTACTAATATATAGTGTCCTACTTGGTCTCTTACAATAGTTTTGCATTTAAAGTATATTTTGTCTGATATTACTATAGCTACTAATGCACTATTTTGGTTATTGTTAGCTTATAAAATTGTTTTCCAGCAATTCTCTTTTAGCTTGCTTGCATCTGTGGGTTTAAGGGGGGTTTCTTGTAGATAGCATATAGACGGGTCATATTTCCTAATCCATTCTGCCAATCTGTGTCTCTTGACTGGTGGGTTTAATCCATTAACATTCAGGGTTATTACCCTCAAGGAATTACTCACATTAGCTATATTTTCTTTGGGTTTATATATGTCATATGTTGTTTTTATTTTCTTTTTGCCTTTTTAGTTGTTCTTACACTCTTCTCCAACCCTCTCTCTTCTGTTTTTTCCTCTCAAACTGCAGAACTCCCTTTAGTATTTCTTGAAGGGCAGGATTCTTATTGGCATACTCTCTTAATTTCTGTTTACCTCTGAATATTTTGAACTATCAAACATTTTTGAATGCCAGCTTTGCTGGATAGAGAATTCTTGGCTGGAAGTTTTTTTCTTTTAGTACCTTGACAATATCATATCACTGTCTTCTTGCCTTCATTGTTTCAGATGAGAAATCATCACTTAATCTTATTGAGCTACCCTTGTATGTGCTTGTTCTCTTTTCTCTTACAGCCTTCAGTATTTTCTCTTTGTCTTGAACATTGGATATTTTGACAAGTATATTTGTTGAGGTAGGCCTGTTGGGATATATAATATTTAGGGCTGCACTGTACTTCCAGGACATACATGTCCATCTCCCTCAATAGGGTTTATAAGTTTCCAGCCATTATTTCCTTCAACACTCCTTCTGTCCCCTTTCCCTACTTTTCTCCCTCTGGGATGCCTATAATGTGTATGTTTGTGTGTTTTGTGTTGTCATTCAAATCTCTAAGTCCCTGCTGGATTTTTTCTATCTTTTTATCTATCTATTCTTCTTTCTGATTTCAGATGTGCTATCTTCCCCATCACTAATTCTTTTCTCTGCCTGTTCAAATCTGCTCTTATATGCTTCCAATATCTTTTTGATTTCTTGGATTGTGCCATTCATCACCATCATATCCATTATATTCTTATGAATGTTTACAATGTCTTCAGTATGTTCTCCCAGTATTTTCTTAATGTCCTTAATCTGTCCCTTCACTTCATTAAGTTGTTCCATAATGTTTATTTGGACAACTTTGATTAGTTGTTCGATGTTCTGCATCTCTTCCTGGTTTTTAGTTTGTTCATTTAACTGGGCCATGTCTTCTTGTTTCTTAGTATGGTTTGTAATTTTTTGTTTCTGTCTGGTCATCTTTTTATCTTGATGGTTCATTCAGTTGATCAGCTTCTCTCTCTACTTTATAGCTTTATTTAGCTGCTGTTATTGCTCATGTGTTAAGATTTCTCTTTCACATTTTGTTCTTCTTGCTCTATTTCCTTGCTTTTTTATATATTCCCTTGAAGGAAAAAGATTAGGGCCAGAGGAAGCATAAGAGGTAAGAAAAGAAAAAGTATAATAGTAATAATAAGCGTAAAATTTAGAAGAGTGACCATATGAGACTCATTAAAATGAATATTTAACTCATATATGCAGTGTAGAGTAACAAGAATAAAAAATGGAATACCTACATTGAAATAGGAAAGAAAATAGAGAAAAATATATAGAATGATTTAAAAGACCAGAATGATGAGGAGAGAGGGAAAGAGAAAAGAAAGTACCAAACAAAACATGTTAATAAAGGAAAGAAAACAGAATAGATGAGATAGAAATAAAAACAAGAAAAATTGTGAACTAATAAAGAAAGTGGAATATAAGAACAACAACAGAAAGCAGAAGAAAAATGAAAGATGAAGGAATGAAAAGAGATAGCATTGATAGACAAATTCAGTATACACAGAAAATGGAAAATCAAGGAAGTGGAATCACAGCAAAGAAGAAACAATGCAGCAGAACCTAATTTAAAAAATGGGGGGCAGGGAGGAAAGATGAAAGAAAAACAAGAAACCAAAACAAACAAACAAGCAAACAGTCAAACAAAAACTAATGAAGAACAGTGTTCCTCCTTAGGTCCCTGTGGAGCTACTCAGGCTGCCAGTGTTCATCAATCAATTACCCTGAAGTCTTTTCTCTGCAGATTTTGAAGTGTGTTTTAGTGAGGAAACTAAACAATTTTTAAAAATAAATAACAGTTTTCAGGAAAAACAAGGGACCCAAGAGAAGCTGTCCTAAAGTATCAGCTGGATGTTTGATATCTGGTGGATCACTACTCTAAGTGGAACCAGTAATTGAACTAGGGACATCATATATTCAAGGCTTAAACTCTTCCACTGAGCTAAACTTTCTACTTGTGTCAGCTCTTCAGAAAGCTCTCCAGTCACTTTCCCTTTGGCAGGTTTGACTCTCCCAGGCAGCAGGACTTAACAGATTGTGTGGGCAGATACTCTCTCCCCTTTCCCAGTCAGGTTGATTTCCTTTTTGAAATTCAAATGGGACCCTGGTGACTGAATTCACTGCAGAGGAATGGCACTCAACCCTTTTATAGTTCATGCCCTCCTCCCAGGGGACACTAAATAGGCTCTTGGAAGATTATTAAGTGCTTCCTCCTGCCTGCTTTCCTTAGGGGAGTTGAAAGTTTGATAGTTTTCCACATGGGACTAATCAATTGCCTGCCTCCACCTTCTCACAGGCAAAGTTTCTCTATCCTAAGGCAGTTAGGTAAATCAACATTCCTCAGCAGGTTTACCTCTCCCCTCTACCTTGTGCCACCTGGAGCATGCTGCTATGCTCCCCACAGCTCAAAAGGGGTCCAGGAAGTCAAACCCACAGAAAGGAAACCCCTCTCAACCCTTTGCCAGAACCTTCCCACTCTTGCAGAATGCTCCCTCCCTCTGGGAGGCCAGCCTGTGTTTTGGATCACAATGGTTTTTGCCTTGAGGGTGGGGTCTAGCTATCTGTGATTTATAGCAATGGGGCTAAAAATTCATGGTTTTGTATTCAGCAATTTATCTCTTTGTCCAGTTCCTTTCAGATTGATGCCCCAAATTCTCCCACTCCATGGGATCCCAGAACAGCTCACTCAGACAGGATCTTATCCCCACTCAGCCATTTTTTATGAGCTAGATGGTGAGAGTCACTTAAACCAATGTCATCTTGCTGCCTGTATCCTGTACTGTCCACTTTTCAGTCAATTATATCCTGCTGATACATGCATAAGTGTATCCTCTGCAATTACCTCCTGACTCACTTTGAAGTCTTTTAGCCATATAAACTCAGTTTTCTTTACCTTTTCCCCTTTTGGTCAATGATTTTCCCTGGTTGCAATGCTACTTGGTGCTTGGTAGTAATTCCTAGTTGCCAGAGAGTTTCCTTCCCGGGAGTCCTGCCCCATGCTGGACCACATTTGAGCCAAAAGGAGGCTCCCAGGAGGCAATGCTTAGGCACACATAATACCAGGTTAGGTTTCAATTTCAAGAATAATGTTCATAATCACAGTCATCAATATCAAGGGCCCATCAATGGACCATCCCCCTTCACTAGTCATTGCCCATGTACTCAGGGGATTCTTACTGATCTATTAAAGAATGTGGCAGAGAACCCCAGGATGGGAATTTGATAGTTCTTCAGCTAGTGTGTGAATCTTCAACCACTGAGAAAATGCCCCATAAACATTTGAACACATTTATTTGCCTTATATGTAGGCCCAGCTGACCTTATTCACATGTATCCCCTTCACTGACACCCCATGCCAATGACCCTCCCCTGGAAAGTTGTAAACCCTCTGTGATCTGAAACTTCTCCAAAAATACAGGCATAAAACATCCAATACAATTAAAAATAAAATAAAATAATAATGATAGTTTTAAAAATAAGAAATATTTTTTTAATTTTACAAATAAAAATAAAAACTTTGGAATAATAAAAAATAATGAAAAAATATTTTAAAAATATTAAATATTGAAAGATCTGTTGTCCTATATATACAGTGACATTTTCTTCCATGTATTGCCCCCAGTGTTTTACTTTTTTATTTTTCTCAAAGAAGTTTTAGTTTACAGAAATGTCAATTTCTGAATATAGGTGACTTTCATATACCTATGTCAATAAGAAACCTGCACTTCAAGAAGTACTGCAGGTAACTGTGAAGTTCAAAAGCAAAAAAGAAAGAGAGGAGAGAGGGTTGGAGGAGAGCATAAGAACAATTAAAAAAATAAAAAGGAGAAATAAAAACAACATCTACAATACATAAACCTTCAGAAAAGATGGCTAATGTAAGTAATTCCTTGACAGTAATAACATTGACTGTTAATGGATTAAACTCACCAGTCAAGAGACACAGACTGGCTAAAAAGATAAGGAAATATGACCCATCTACATGTTGTGTACAAGTCACCCACCTAAAACCTAGGGATGCAAGGAGACTGAAAATGAGGATTGGTGTATACGTCAGCCAAAGGGGTGCTAATGTGAAATACCAAAAATGGGTTGGTCTTTATAAATGGTATTTATTTGGGGTAGAGGTTCACAGATACCAGGCCATAAGGCGTTAAGTTTCTTCTCTCACCAAAGTCCATTGCCACGTGTTGGAGCAAGACAGCTGGCGATGTTTGCCAGGGTTCAGGCTTCTTGGGTTCCTCTCTTCCTGGGGCTGCATTTCTCTCCAGGCTTAGCTCTTCTGGTTCCTCCACAAGGTCAGATGCAGACTATCAGGTGACCAGCTCACTTTTCTTCTGGGGCCTTCTCTCCAATATCAAAACTACATCACAAAAACTGCTTCAACTCTGTTCTTTGCCTTGCCTTTTATATGTGATTTCCCACCCACCAAGGGGTGGGGCTCAACTCCCTACTGATGTGGCCCAGTCAATGCCCTAATCTTAACTTAATCATCCCAGATTAACAGATCAGTTTATTAGCACGATCCAATTATATTTTTGGAATTCATAATTACATCAAACTGCCTAAATGCAACAGTTGAAAAGCAATTTTATAAGCAAAGAATAACCAAAAAAGGCAGGAGTACTAAACTAATATCAGAGAAAAGAGACTTTAAATGAATATCTATTGTAAGAGACAAGGAAGGGCACTATATATTAATAAAAAGGGTAACAGATCAAGAAAAAAAGGGCAATTATAAACATTTATGCACCTAACCATGGCAATTGAAAATACAGGAGGCAACACTGGAAAAAATAAATGGAGAAATAGATGTCTTTACAGTTGTAGTGTGGGGCTTTAACACACCATTATCACCATTAGACAGAACATCTCAACAGACAATCAGTAAAGAAACAAAGAGTTTGAATAATATATTAGAGGACCTGGACCTTATAGCCATATACAGAACACCCCAAACTAGCAGCATATACATTCTTCTAGAGTGCACATGGTTCATTCTCCAGGATAAACCACATGCTAGACCATAGAACAAATATAATGAATTCAGAAAGATTGAAATTATACATAGTAATTTATCTGACACAATGGAATGAAGCAGTAATCAGTAAGGGCCAGAGAACCAGATTATGTAAAAAGATATGGAAGATAAATGACACACTCTTAGATAAACAGTGGGTTAAGGATGAAATCTCAAAAGAAATCAGTAACTACCTTGAAACAAATGGAAATGACAACACAATATATCAAAACCTATTGGATGAAGCAAAAGCTTTAATGAGAGGGAAATTTATAGCAATAAATGCTTATATTAAAACAGAAGAAAGAGCTAAAATCAAAGATCTAAATGCACACCTGGAGGAATTAGAAAAAGAACAACAAATAAACCCCAAAGGAAGTAAAAAAGGAAGAATTAACAAAGATTAGAGCAGAATTAAAGGAAATTGAAAATAAGAAAGCACTAGAAAAAACAAACAAATCCAAAGGCTGGTTCTTTGAGAAAATTAATAAAATTGACAAATTTTAGCTAGACTAACAAAGAAAAAAGAGAGAAGATGCAAATACATAAAATAAGAAACAAGGAATGGTATATTATCACTGGTCCAGTGGAAATAGAGAGTATCATAAGAGGATATATTGAAAATTTTAATGTCAACAACATGGATAATTTACAGGAAACGGACAAATTCCTAGAAACACACAAGCAGCCTACATTACCAAAAAAGAAATTGGTGAACTCAGCAGAGCAATCATAAGGGATGAGATAGAATTAGCCATTAAAAAACTCCCAACTAAGAAGAGCCCACGACCAGATGTCTTCACAGGTGAATTTTACAAGACAGTCCAGAAAGAAATAACACCAAACATGCTTGAACTTTTCCCAAAAAATAGAAGTGGAGGGAACATTGCCTCACTCATTGTATGATGCTAACATCACCCTAATACCAAAGACAAACAAAGATGCCACAAGAAAGGAAAACTGTAGACCAATCTCTCTAATGAACCTGGATGCTAAAATCAACAACAACAAAAAATACTTGCTAACTGTATTCAACAACACACCAAATGAATTATATAACATGACGAAGTGGGTTTCATCCCTGGTATGCAATGATGGTTCAACATAAGAAAATCAACAATGTAATACACCACACAAACAGATTGAAAGAAAAAAAAACACACATGATTATCTCTATAGATTCAGAAAAAGCATTCAACAACATACAGCACCCTTTCCTGACAAAAACACTACAAAAGATAGGAATGGAAGGAAACTTCCTCAATATAATAAAGTGTGTATATGAAAAATGCACAGTTGACATCATATTCAATGATGGAATCCTAAAAGGTTTCCCTCTAAGTTTGGGAAAAATACAAGGATGTCTACTTTCACTGCTTCTATTTAACATTGTGTTAGATGTAATTGTTCGAGCACTTAGACAAGAAAAAGATATAAAGCTCATCCAAATTGTAAAGAAGAAGTAAAAATTTCACCATTTGCAGACAACAAATCTATATATATATCTATCTCTTTCTATATAGAGAGAGCCCTGAGAAATCTACAGCAAAGCCTTAGAGCTTATAAATGAATAGGAATTGTATTGCCAGAGCACATGGCAAGACTATGTGGTATACTATCACCTACCACAACTTCCTTAGAAACTGCCAAACAGTCCTCCACAGTGGCTTTACCATTCCACATTCCCACCAACACTGAATAAGCATTCCTGTGTCTCCACATACTCTCCAACATTTATAGTTTTCTGATTTTTAAATAGTGGCCTAATAGGTGTGAAATGATAGCTCACTGTAGTTTTGATTTGCATTTCCCTAATCAGTAGTGATGTTGAACGTTTTTTCATGTGTTTCTTCATCATTTGTGTTTCTTTTTGGGGCAGTTGTCTTTTCAAGTCTTTTGCCTATGTTTTAATTGGACACTTTGCCTTTTTATTGTTGAGTTGCATGATCTCCTTATAGATCATGGATATTAAACCCTTATCAGATATGTGAATACCAAATGTTTTCTACCTTTGAGTTGGCTGTCTTTTAACACTTTTGACAAAGTATTTTGAGGTTCAAAAGTGTTGAAGTTTGAGGAGGTCCCATTTATTTATTTTTCTTTTATTGCTCATGCTTTGGGCCTAAGGTTTAAGAAACTATCACCTACCAAAAGATCTTGAGTATATTTTCCTACATTTTCCTTGAGGAGTTTTATGATTGTGGCTTTTATGTTTAGGTCTTTGATTCATTTTGAGTTAAATTTTTTTATAAAGTGTGAGATAAGGATCTTCTTTCTTTCTTATGGATATGGATCTCTAGTTCTCCAAGTATCACTTGCTAAATAGACTGTTCTCACTCAGATGGGTGGACTTAGCCTTGTAAAAAATCAGTTGACTGTAGATGTGAGGGTTTACTTCTGAATTCTCAATTCAGTTCCATTGATCAATCTGTCTGACTTTATGCCAGGACCATGAAGTTTTTACCACTGTAGCTAAATAATATACATTAAAGACAGGAAGTGGGAGTCCTCCAACATTGTACTTCCTTTATAAAAGAGAATTTTGCCTATTCAGATCCACTTACTCTTCCAAATAAATTTGATTATTGGCTTTTCCATTTCTGCAAAAAAGGCTGTTGGGATTTTTATTGGGATTTTGTTGAACCTGTAAATCAGTTGGGTAGAATTAACATAACAATATTTAATCTACCAATCCATGAACACAGAATGTTCTTCCATTTAATTTAGTCATCTTTAGATTCTTTTAGCAAAATTTTGTAGTTTTCTAAATACATTTCCCTTATATCCTTAGTTAGGTTTATTCCTAAATATTTGAATTTTTTAGTCGCCATTAGAAAAGGAGTTTTTTTTCTGATTTCCTCCTCAGATTGCACATCAGTAGTGTATAGAAACCCTGTTGACTTTTGCATATTAATATTATATCCTACCACTTTGCTGAATGCATTTATTAATTCTTGCGGGTTTTCAGGATTTTCTAGATATAGGATCACATCATCAAATAGCAAAAGCTTTATTTTTTCCTTTCCTTTTTGGGTATATTTTATTTCTTAATCTAGCTTAATTGCTCTACTTAGAGTGTCTGTCACAATATTGAGTAACAATGGTAAAAGTGGGCATCCTTAACTTGTTCCTGATCTCAACAGGAGAGCTTTCACTCTTTCACCTTTGGGTATAATGCTAGCTGTAGGTTTTTCATATATGCACTTTACCATATTGAGAATCTTCCTTGTATTTCTATCTTTTGGAGTGTTTTTGTTTTATCACAAAAGTGAGCTGTATTTTATAAAATGTCTTTTCTGCATCAAATGAGAGGATCAAGTGATATTTCTTTTTCAATTTATCAATGTGGTTTATTATGTTAATTGATTTTCTTGTATTAAACCACCCTTGCATACCTGAGATAAAACCCACTTGATGGTGGTGTGTAATACTTTTAATATGCTTTTGGATTCAGTTTGCAAATATTTGGTTGAGGATTTTTGCATCTATAGTAATTAGAGGTATTGGGCACTATACTACTTTTTTCATAGTATCTTTATCTGTTCTCTGTATTAGGATGGTGGTTTTATAGAAAGTGTTTGGTAGCGTTCTTTCCTGTTCAAATTCTTGGAAGAGTTTGATGAAGCAGTCTTTCAGTGATTTGAAGAATTCACCTGTGAAGCCATCTGGTCTCAAGCTTTTCATCTTTGGGAGGTAGATTTTTAAATATATTTTTATTGAAATATATCATTCATGCATGAACATGAATAAACAATAAGTGTATAGTAAAGGTTGTGAACTTACAAAATGAACATGCATAACATCACACAGGCTTCCCATATATCACTCCTCCACCAACACCTTGTATTGCACATGCACATGAATATTTTCTAAGTTAATAACATCTATAATCAAAAAAAAATAGGGAGGGTTGTAGGGAAAATACAACAAATGTTAGATAGGGACTACGGTTAGCAATACTTGGGGAGGATTTGATGACTGTTTCAATGTCTTCACTTGTGATTGGCTTGCTGAGGTTTCAATATTTCTAAGGTCCGTGTAGGTGTTTCATGTGTTTCTAGGAATCTGTCCATCTTGTCTTCAGTATTTTTTTTCTTTCTTTTTTGACATGCAGTTGTTCATAGTATCCTCTTATGATCTCTCTTATTTCTGTGAGGTCTGTAGTTATGCTCCCCTCTCATTTTGATTTAATTTATTTGCATCTTCTCTCTCTTTTTCTTGTCAGCCTAGCTAAAGGTTTTTCAATTGTGTTGATCTTCTTCAAGAACCAATTTTTGTTTCTGTTGATTCTATTTTGTTGTTGTTGTTCACAATTTCATTGATTTCTGCTCTGATCCTTACTATTTTTTTCTTCAGCTTGGTTTTGGATTAGTTTGCTGTTCTTTTCTTAGTTCTTCCAGGTGGTTGTGCAGTTAAAGCTTCAATTTAGCTCTTTCTTTTTTTAATGTAAGCATTGAGTGCTATAAATTTCCTACTCAGCACTGCCTTTTTGGTACCCTAATGGTTTTGATATGTTGTGTTCTCATTTTCAAGATACTTACTGAATTCTATTTCAATTTGTTCTTTGACCCACTGATTATTTGCAATTGTGTTGTTTAATCTCCATATATTTGTGAGTTAACCCTTTTTCAGTCCATTATTGATTTCCAGCTTTATTTCATTACGATCAGAGAAAGTGTTTTGTATAATTTATCTTTTTTAATTTATTAGACTTGTCTTGTGGCACAACATATGGTCTAAGTTGGAGAAAGATCTATGAGCACTTGAAAAGAATGTGTATCCTGCTGTTTTGGGGTGCAATGCTTTATAGATGTCAGTTAGGACTATTTCATTTTCATATTATTAAATTTGTCTGTTTTATTATTTATCTTCTGTTCAGATTTTCTATCCAATGCTGAGAATAGTGTATGAATTCTCCAAATATTATTTTAGAGACATCTATTTCTCCCTTCAGCTTTGCCATTATGTTCCATATATATCTTATGACACTTTGTTTAGGTGCATAAGTATTTATTATAGTTATTCCTTTTTGGTGAATTTCCCCTTTTAATAATAAATGATGACCTTCTTAATTCCTTATAACACTTTTTCATTTAAAATCTATTTTGTCTGATATTAGTATTTCTACTCCGACTCTTCTTTGGTTACACTTTGCATGGAATATCTTTTTCCAACCTTTCACTTTTATACTGGTTGTGTTCTGACATCTAAATGAGTCTCTTGTAGATAGCTATAGATAGCTTATAGTTTTCTTTTTCCATTCTATCAGTCTATTTCTTTGGATTGGGGAGTACAGTCCATTAGCATTCAATATTATTACTGTAAAGACATTGTTTACTTCATCCATTCTCTTCTTAGGCTTTCTGTTGTCATATTGTACTATTGTTTGTGTTTTTAACTTTACTTTACCTTTCCTAATAAACTTATTTTCTCTCCTCTTCTTCAATCTCTTGCTCTGATTTTTCATTTCAGGCTTCAATATTCTCTTTAGTATATCTTGTAATTCTGGTCCATTGGTAACATATTCATCAGTTTTTGTTTGTTTGTGAAGACACTGAGCTCATCCTCATTTTTGAATGACTGTTTTGCTGGCTACAGCATTCTTGGATGGCAGTTTTTCTCTTTCAACACTTTTAATGCATTATACTACTTTATCTCTCCTCCATGGTTTCTGATGAGAGGTCAGCACTTAATCTTCTTGAGATTCCCTTGTATGTGATGCTTTTCTTTTCTTTGCTGCTTTCAGAATTTTCTCTTTATCTCTGATATTTGTCATTCTGAATTATAGGTGTCTCAGTGTATGTCTCTTCAGAATTATTCAGCTTTTGGTCATTGTCTTTCTTGGATATTGATATTTATATCTTTCATAAGAGTTAGGGAGTTTTCAGTCATTATTTCCTCACATTCTTTGTGCCCTTTTTTCATTCTCTTCTCTTTATGGGCCACCCATAATGTGTATATTTGTGCCTTTGCATTACCAATCAGTTCCTTGTGACCCTGAACATTTTTTTTTCCATTCTCTTCTCTTTCTTTTCTCCAGATTTTTCCAGGTCAGATGTTCTGTCTTTGATATCACAAATTCTGTCTTCAAACTATTCAAATCTGCTCTTATGTGCTTATAATTTATTTTTAATCTTATCCACCCTACCTTTCATGTCCATAAGTTTTGTCATTTTCCTTTGAAGGCTTTCAAATTCTTCTTTATGCTCACCCAGTGTCTTCTAAACATCCTTTGTCCCTTTAGTCATATTCTCTTTCAATTCTTTGAATTGATTTAGGAGAGTTGTGTTTTAGGATTTTCATTGATTAATTGTCTTAAATCCTGTATCTCTTCTGGAAAAATTTTTTGTTCTTTTGGTTGGGCCAACTCTTCCTGTTTCATAGTATGGCTTATAATTTTTTGTTGATGTCTAGGCATCAGAATATGTTGGTGAATTTACTCTGATATCCAATTTCTCTTTCTTGCCTGTTTTTATCACAGCTCTTTTTTGATATTTGTTTCAATTTAGTCTAAGTCTTTAAAATTGTCCAGGTTAAGGTATCAAAATTGGGCCAGGGGCTCATTAATGGGGTTCAGACTCTCTCTAAAGAGTTAGGAAACAGAGAGAAGCAAAAGCAATTTTTTTTGACATGCAATTTCCAGACCAGCCAAAAGATGGCATTCATCAGTGCACCTTTCCAGGTAGAGGAAATCACCATTTTCCTGTGTTTTGGTCTGGCCAGAACCAAATTCAATGCAGGCTCTGTGGTAGAATTCACTGACAAAAAGAACCCTGATTTCCCCTCACTTTTCCTTTGTAACAGCTGACAGGGAGTAAAATGTCTTCTTCCCTCTTAGCCAGCTGCTATGAGCCAGGTGTTTTACCCAAACTTAATATCATTTTGGTGGGGAAGGGGAGTCCTTCCCATCACCATGGGGCATTGGTAGCTCACTTTTGTTGTTTCAGGTTCTTTATCTTTCTATCCCTCACCCTCTTTGGAGTTGGGAAGTACTGTCCTGGTGCACTGACCCCCAAAGCAGGTTATTCAGATAACTTTGGGGTCTTTCTCACTTGTTTTTGTAAGAGATTTGAGCCTTGTCTGCCTAGTTCAATGCCATCATCCCACAATTCCCATGATGGTTTTTAATTTATTTAGAGGAATGTTTTAAGAGAAATTGCAATTTTAATTTGTAATATAACCAAAACAAAGATGTATAGCAGAGAGCGCTGCTCACTGCAGCCTCACTCATATCACTAAAACTTGAGAAATACCCTGAGGGTTTAATTGTACAGGAAAGTCACATAATTTGTGATTTGTCCAGGCATTGTGCTATATTTTTTAAATATTTCAGAATAATATGGAAATTTAAAATTCTCTTACAACCATACATTGAATTAAGAGGTGGTCATAAAATATTGTCAAAGCCAAGTGAAACATAGGTCTAAAATTCTATAAAGTGATATTATGGTAATGGTATGGAAATGATTAAAAGGGTAAAAACCCTCAAAATATTAGCTATCTTTGTATTTCTGGAGTCCAGATAATTTTAATTTTTATAATTGCATTTAATCTCAAGTTATTCAAAAACAATCAGTCATTACTAATAATAGTGGGGTGATACATGGGGGAAAGTGCAGCTAAATCACACTTCTATGAGATATGAATGTATTCATGTGGTTATAAGTAGGTTTTCTTTGTAGAGCCCCACACAGTAGCTTACAGAACAGCAATCATCAATCCTAGGGAAGTCCAGGTACATTCTTAAATAAAATGGCAAAAGTCTTTGCAATAAATCAGCCTTACCTAAGTACACAGGCTAATATGCCAAACCTTCAACCTTAAGGTTCTTATTTATGAACGTTATTATTATAAAAGTAGTACTTAACCTAATTATAATTAATCCCTAAGAGTTACCTCTGGAAAACTTCCTTGATATTCAAATATGGCCTCTCTATAAACTAAACTCTGCAAATATGCTCACTACCTTCCCCCCAACATGGGATGTGACTCCCAGGGATGAGCCTCGATGGGACCATGTGATTGTTATCAAGTGGTAACTAGCAATGCATTTGGGAAGAAAAAGCTTTGATCAAAAGAGGGGAACACTAAATTAAAAAGGTTTTATGGCTAGGAGATTTCAAAGTGATTCTGGATGTCACTTCATTTGCAGGTCTCAGGCAGATCTCAGTAACTGCCACAGAAAACAAGGCCTCAAGCATGGGTGCTCCTGAGGTCACTAAGGATGTCCGGACACCAGAGGCAAGGCACATAGCTTCTTATTACATTAAACCCCTCAGCAGGTCCTATTTGGGAATATATAATCATCTCTTTCCTCGATATTACTTAGTGATAGAAATTTATAATTCCCTTATTCATGATTATTCTACCCTTTATTTGAAGCCATAATTTTCAATGTACCCTTTAAACACATCTCACAGAGACTTGAATCCCAGCAGAGTTTAGCTAAGTCCTACTCTTCTTTTTTTGGGGCTTGCCCTGGACAACCAACAAAATGATGATGGACAAACCCCATTCCCAAACACAAGGAGTATCTACAACTGCAAGCAAAACAGTTCTTTCCATCTGCACCAAAATATCTAAGTTTCCTCTCAGCCAGAAATAGAGAGGGCATCATCCTAAATCCTTCAAGAATGAGAAATGAGCAAACATAAGGAGGGAGTTTAAACACAGGACAAAGAAGATTTTTTGTTACTGAAATTATTTTCATGTGTTAATGGATGAACTTATAACATTGATATAAAGATAATGGTTGCCTTGGGACCAGAAGGGAGGGGGTGGGATGAATAGTTGGAACACAAGGCATATTTAGAGTTGTGAAATTGTTCTATATGGTATTAAAATGATGGACACATGACATTATACATTTGTCAGAGCCTATAAAACTGTGCAGAATAAAATGTAAAACATAGTGCAAACTATAGACTTTGGTTAGTAGCAATGCTTCAATATTAGTTCAAAGTTGTAAAAAATGTACCACACTAAGGTAGGATGTTAACAATGGGGGAAATTATGTGTGTGGGTGTATGTGGGGTAATATGAAAATTCTGTATACTTGCTGTTTAATTTTTCTGTGAATCCAAAACTTCTTTAAAAATAAAGTTTATTATTACAAGAAAAGATCAGTGTCCATTTATAAATGCATATAAATTTATTAAGTTTATTATCACTTGTATCATTTTGGATTAAATTTCAATATTTTCCCTCAAAACAAGATGGTGAAATAATTTCATGTGTATGAGAAGTGATTTAACTGACATGGGTTACCATTTCTCTTTCACCAGAGAGACAAAGTGTTGAGGGAACTTTTTGGTGAAGTCATTGCAGGATATCAGTAGAATTTTTTTCCTTTGGAGGGACATAGGATTTAGGTAATTAGCAATGTCTACAAAATCATGTCCTACAATTTATCAAGGACTAAAGACTGACTCCCCCAGGACTGTGCCAATGGAGGCCATCACAATCCTAGGGGGATACATTGTGTAGAACATCATCCTTTAATTTTGCCATCACCAAACACACATGCTGGGCTCAGCCACATTTGCTTCACTTCAGGAAAGTTCATCAGGTCCTATAAATTCATGTTCCTTTTTGCAGAAAAGCAACCACTGCTTCACTATTTTCAGAGCTTAGGGATGAAAATGAAACACTGAAAATTTCAGTGTTTAATTCACTGAAAAATCTCTAAGAGAAGCATCTTACTGGAAATAGAGTTCCTTCTTGAAAGGAGTATCATATATCCCTTCCTTTGGCCTGGTAAGAAAGCAAAATTTACTTTATCATTTATATATTTCCTGTAAAATAACACAATTTATTGTTATTAAATCTCAGCTAATTGTTAGACACAAAGATACAATTTAGAAAGTTCTTGTGGCATACATTATATCTGTTTCTCAGAGCAAGTCTATGCATTACACATTACATATATTCTATATCTCTACTTTTTATATGGAAAAAAAATATTTCAAAGCTTTCTCCAAAGAGACAGAAGGGAGCAAAATCAAGTAATTACTATCTTCACACCTTGAGCATTTTCCTCCAGGTTGTGCTGTGTTCCATCAATACCTTTTATCCCAGACAGCCCTGCCCTGCCCTGCCCTGCCTTGCCTTGCTGCCCCTGCCTCTTCCTTTTTCTCTTTCTTTCTTTCTCTTTCTTTTCTTTCTTTCTTCCTTCCTTCCTTCCTTCCTTCCTTCCTTCCTTCCTTCCTTCCTT
>JAKSZT010053854.1:318016-383726 GCA_026826555.1 Tolypeutes matacus | reverse complement strand
TATGTATGAGTGATATACTTAAATAAATTTTAATCAATTTTATTGATACATATTAATAAAGCATACAATTCCTTCAAGCTGTACAATCAATGGTGTTTCCTATAATCACATAGTTGAGTATTCTTCACTTCAATCATTTTTAGAAAATTTTCATTATTTCAATATTAATAATAATTAATAAAACAAAGAAACAAATAAGAAATTTCCTCACCTCTCAACTCTCTATATTTACCTTACTGTTCATAGCCACTGTTTCTGGCTATTCTATCCAATGAATATAATCAATGGCTTTTGGTATAATCACAATTTTGTGCATTCATAATACCAAAAATTCTAGAACAATTTTATTGCTCTAAAAAGGAAGACCCCACCTCTTAGCATTCTTTCCTGAGACCTACATAACAACTAAATTTTCATTTTTATGAATTAATTTATATTTATATTTTATATTAATAGAATCACACAATAGGTAGCATTTTGTGTCTGGTCTCCTTCACTTAGTATAATGTTTTTGTTGTCTGATATTAGCATTGTTTAGTATTAACTTAGTTTTGTTCAACTTTAAGGAAAAATGGTCTTATATATACAATTCTACCCATATTCATATTTCACATAATATATTTATAATTCACATAATATATTTAGTTCATAATAGGGCAATCATACAATATTTTTCCTTTTGTGTCTGGCTTGATTTACTCAATTAAATGTCCTTCATGTTCATTCATATTGTCATATGTTTCACGACTTCATTTCTTCTTATCACTGCATAAAATTCCATCATGTGTATACTCCACAATTTGTTTATCCATTCATCAGTTAATGGACGCCAGGGTTGTTTCCAACATTTGGCTATTGTGAATAATGCTGCTTTGAACATCGGAGTGCAAATATCTGTTCATGTCACTGCTCTCAGTTGTTCTGGATACATACCTAGGAATGGTATTGCCAGGTCCCATGGCAAATCTATATTCAACTTCCTTAGGAACTACCACAGGACTACACAGT
The DNA here is from genome assembly GCA_026826555.1 of Tolypeutes matacus. Classification (NCBI taxonomy): domain Eukaryota; kingdom Metazoa; phylum Chordata; class Mammalia; order Cingulata; family Chlamyphoridae; genus Tolypeutes; species Tolypeutes matacus. The sequence continues at coordinate 382,718 of JAKSZT010053854.1, read as the reverse complement.
GGCTGTACCATTCTACATTCCCACAAAGAGTGAATAAGTATTCCTTTGTCTCCACATCTTTTCCAACATTTATAGTCTTCTGATTTTTAAATAGTGGCCAGTCTAATAGGTGTGAATTGGCATCTCATTGTCGTTTTTTTTTTTTTTTTTTTAAGGTTTTATTTATTTATTCATTTATCTCCCCCTTGCTGCTTGTGCTCGCTGGGTCAGCCAACCGCGCCATGCGGGCGGCCCGCCTTCACCAGGAGACCCCGGGAACCGAACCCGGGACCTCCCATATGGTAAACGGGAGCCCCACTGATTGAGCCACAGCCGCTTCCCTCATTGTAGTTTTGATTTGCATTTCCTTAATCGCTAGTGATGTTGAACTTTTTTCATGTGTTCTTCACCATTATATTTCTTCTTTTGACAGTTGTATTTTCAAATTTTTGCCTATATTTTCATCCGACACTTTTTCTTTTTATTGTTGAGTTGTATGATCTCCTTATAGATCATGGATATTAAACCCTTATCAGTATTTGAATACCAAATATTTTCTTCCATTGAGTCAGCTGCTTTTTCAACCTTTTTTTTCAAAAGAGGCAATGAATATTAAACTTTATTGAGAGAATATTATTCCACCTCTTTTACACGGTGCAGTTGTTCCTTGTATCTACATTTTAAAAATTGTAAATAAATGCTTCTTGCACAGATAAAGGGATTTCCAGTATTAAATAACAGGAAAGAGTAACAATTCTGGAACTTTTACAGGTACAGCACAAATTTAATTACCAGACCCTGGAATAGTACAACTTCTAATTTTAGTTACTTCCTTTCATTCCTTTACTGCTGCCTGTCACCAATTTTTCCCTCATAGTAAAGATTGCAAATAACAGCTGTTTTGGGGATAGAGACTCTCTATCCTACTTATTAGATCTACTTTTCCATCCTTTGAGAATAATAAATGTAATATATTTTTCAATAAAAATTACACTTAAATTCATTTTGTTTTCAGATTATATTCCCTCGAGATGACTTTTGTTCATCAAAAACATATGGGAAATATCTGATATGCTTGTTGGATATTTTTCTAAATTTCTTCTTCTCCCTTTTTGACAAAGTCCTTTGAGGTGCAAAGGTGTTGAATTTTGAGGAGGTCCCATTTATCTATGTGTTCTTTGGTGCTCATGCTTTGGGTGTAACGTTTAAGAAACTACATCCTAACACAATATCTTGAAGATATTTTCCTACATTTTCTTCAAGGGGTTTTATAGTTATTGTTTTTAATTTTAAGTCTGTGATCCATTTTGAGTTAATTTTTTTATAAGGTGTGAGATAGGGATCCTCTTTCCTTCTTTTGGATATGGTATACAGTTGTCCCAGCATCATTTATTGCATAGACTGTTCTGGCCCAGCTGGGTGGGCTTAATAGCCTTGACAAGAACCACTTGATTGTAGTTGTGAGGGTCAATATCTGAGTTATCAATTTAATTCCATTGGTCAGTCTCTCTGTCTTTATGCCAGCTCCATGCTATTTTATCACTGAAGCTAGGTAATATGATTTAAAGTCAGAAGGTGAAAGTCCTACAAATTCATTCTTTTTAAAGACATTTTTGCTATTTGGAGTACCTTACCTTTATAAATAAATTTGATTCTTGTCTTTTCATTTTCTGCAAAAAAAAGGCTGTTGGGATGATATTTAGTTTTTCAATCCATGAACAAGAAATGTCCTTCCATTTATTTAAGTCTTCTTCAGTTTCTCTTAGCAATATTTTCTAGTTTTCTGAATATATATCCTTTATGGTGGTGGTTAAGTTAATTCCCAAATACTTGATTGTTTTAGTTGCTATTATAAATAGGATTTTTTTTCTGATTTCCTCCATAGAATGCATATCAGTACTATATAGAAAAGCTATTGATTTTTGTGTATTAACCTTGTATCCTGCCACTTTGCTGAACTCATTTATTGATTCTAGTGGTTTTGTTGTGGATTTTTCTGGATTTTCTATATGTAGGATCATGTCATCAGTGAATAGTGAAAATTTTACTTCTTCCTTTTATATTTGTTTACATTTTATTTCTTTGTCTAGCCTAATTGCTCTACCTAGATCTTCTAGCACAATATTGGATAATAATGGTGACAGTGGTTATTTTTGTCTTGTTTCTGATCTCAACAGGAAAATTTTTAGTCTTTCAACATTGAGTAAAATGCTAGCTGTAGAGTTTTTACATATGCACTTTACCATATTGAGATAGCTTCCTTCTATTCCTATCTTTAGGAGTGTTTGTATCAAGAAAGGTTACTTTACTTTCTCAAATCCCTTTTCTGCACCAATCGAGAAGATCATGTGATTTTTCTTCTTCAATTTATCAATGTGGTTTATTATGCTGATCAATTTTCTTAGGTTGAATCACCATTGCAAACCTGGGTATACACTTGATTGTGTATAATTCTTATAATGTGCTTTTTTATTGTCTTTGCAAGTATTTTGTTGAGGATTTTTTGCATCTATATTCATTATAGATATTGATCTATACTTTTCTCTCTTTTTGTAGTATCTTTACATGGTTTTGGTAGTATAATGATGTTGGCTTCATAGAATGAGCTTTGTTGCATTCTTTACTGTTCAATTTTTTGGAAGAGGTTGAGGCAGATCAGTATTAGTTCATCTTTGAATCATTGGTAGAATTCACCTGTGAAGCTGAATTCACCTTCCTTCCTGGGGTTTTATCTTTTGGAGGTTTAATGACTGTTTCAAACTCTTCTACTGTGATCCATTTGTTGAGGTCTTCTATTTCTTCTAAAGTCAGTGTTGGTGGTTCCTGTGTTTCCAGGAATTTCTCAATCTCATCTACATTTTCTGTGTTTTAACATACAGTTGTTCATAGTATCTTCTTATGATCTCTCTTATTTCTACGGGGTCAGTGTTAACGTCCTCCACCTCATTTCTTATTTTATTTATTTTTGTCTTTTCTCTTTTTCTCTTTGCCAATCTAGCTAGGGGTTTATGGACTTTTATTTTTTTTTACCTTCTCAAATAACCAAATTTTTGTTTTGCTGATTCTCTCTATTGGTTTTTAGTTCGCAATTTTATTGATCTGCCCTGATCTTTACTATATCTTTCCATTGTCTTCGTTCAGCTTTAGTTTACTGTTCTTTTTGTAGTTCTTCCAGGTGTGCAGTTAGAGCTTCAATTTTAGATCTTTCTTCTTTTTTAATGCAAGCATTGAGGGCTATAAATTTCCCCCTCAGCACTCCTTTTGCAGTGTCCCATAGCTTTTGATATGGTGTGTTTTCATTTTTATTCATCTCAAGATATTTTCTGAATTTTCATGCAATTCTTTTTTGACCCACTGGTTGTTTTAGAGTGTGTTGTTTAATCTCCATGTATTTATGACACAACCAGGCTGAAAGGGAAAGGTTGGAAAAATTTATTCCCTTTTTGTGTCCTTTATTATTTCCAGTTTCATTCCCTTATGATCAGAGAAATTGTGTTGCATAATTTCAGTCTTTTTAAATTTATTGAGATTTGTTTTGTGATCCAACATATGTTCTGTATTGGAGAAGGATCCATGAGCACTTGACAAGAATTTATATCCTGCTGTTTTGGGGTGCAATGCTCTATACATGTTTGTTTGATCTATTTCATTTATCATATTATTCAAATTCTCTGTTTCTTTACTTATCCTCTGTCCAGATGTTGTATGCAATACTGAGAGTGGTATATTGAAGTTTCCAAATATTATTGTAGAGATATCTATTTCTCCCCTCAGCATTTCCATTTTGTGTCTTGTGTATCTTGGGGCACTGAGGTTAGCTGTATGAATATTTGGAATAATTATTTCTTCTTGTTGAATTGCTCCTTTTATTAATATATAATGACCTTCTTAATCATTTATAATAGTTTTGCATTTAAAATCTATTTTGTCTGATATTAGTATTGCTACTCCAGCTCTGTTTTTGTTACCATTTGCATGGAATAAATTTTTCCAACCTTTCCCTTTTAGCCTGGTTGTGTCCTTATGTCTGAAGTGAGTCTTTTGTAGTCAACATGTAGATGGGTCATATTTTTTAATCCATTCTATGAGTCTGTGTCTTTTGATTGGGGAGTTCAAGTTATTAACATTCAATGTTATTCCTGTAAAGGCATTACATACTTCATCCATTTTGGCCTTTGGCTTCCAATTGTTGTATCATACTATAGTTTGTTTTACCCTTTTTAATATTCTTCATGACTACAGTCTTCTCCAAGTTTCTCTCCCTTGTTTTTTTCCTTTCACACTGCAGCAATCCTTATAGTATCTCTTGTAATTCTGGTCTTCTGGTTTCATATTCTATCAGGTGGGTGGAGACACACAGAGAAACTACACTGCAGAGAAGGGAGTGTGGAGTTTTGATCCTGGAGTCTGGGAAGTAAACCCACAGAAAAGCAGATATATGAGGAAATAGAGAAGTCTCCATTAGGCACATGAAGATGCTCAGGAAGAGAGAGGACCCATTTGCCTGATAGTCTGGAGCCGGTCTTATGGAGAAAGAAGAGCAGCTGAGGCTGAAGAGAAGTGAGAAATGAGCCCTAGGAAGAGAGGAATCCAGGAAGCCTGAGCCCTTGCAGGCATCAGCAGCCATCTTGTCCCAATACATGGCAACAGACTTTGGTGAGGGAAGTAACTTATGCTTGGTAACTCTAAGCTATCCCCAAATAAATGCCCTTTATAAAAGTGAACAGATTTCTGGTATGTTGGAACAGGACCCCTTTGGCTGACTAATACAAGAAGTAAGCACTTAATCTTATTAAGATTCCCTTGTATGTGATGCTTTGCTTTTATCCTGCTGCTTTCAAAATCTCTTTATCACTGATATTTGTCATTCTGAAGAGTAGGTGTCTCAGGGAATGTCTGTTTATGTTCATGCTGTTTGGGGTTCATTGCCATTCTTGGACATTGGCATTTATGTCTTTCATGAGGATAGGGAAGTTTTCACTCATTATTTCCTCAATATTCTTTCTGCCCCTTTTCCATTGTTTTCTCTTTCTGGGACTCTGATAATGTGGATGTTTTTGTGTTTTGCACTGTCATTCACTTCCCTGTAACCCTGTTCCATTTTTTCCATTCTCTTCTCTTTCTGTTCTCCTATCTTCTCTAGTTCAGATATTCTGTCTTCAATATCACTAATTCTGACTTCAAGAATTTCAAATCTGCTGTTATGTGATGTTAATATATTTTTATTCTCACCTATCATATCTTTCACTCCTATAGGTTAATTACTTTTCTTTGCAGACTTTTAAATTGTTCTTTATGCTCACCCAGTGTCTTCTTAATATCCTTTTTCTCTTTAGTCATATTTTCTTTCAGTTCTTAAAACGATTTATGAGAGTTGTGTGATCATCATTGATTAATTGTCTCAAATCCTGAGTAGGATATTTGGTTTGTTCCTTTAACTGGGCCATCTCCTCCCATTTCCTAGCATGGCTCATAATTTTTTCTGATGTCTAGGACTCAGATATGTTGGTGAATTTACTCTAATGGCCAATTTCTCTCTCTTGCCTATTATTATTTTTTCACAACTGTTTGATATTTGGTTCCACTTATCCTGTATTTAAAACTGACCAGCTTAATTTATCAAAAACCATGCCCAGGACACACTAATGGGGTATAGACTTTCTCCCAGGGTTTGGGTAAAGAGCGCTCTAAAGGCAGTTTATGTCCATGTTTTTTCCAGATGGACCAGCAGATGGCATTTGGTGGCATACGTTTCCACAGAGGTGTATCTCTCTAGGTATTCTTTGTTTTCATATGGCGAGAGTGGAGATTCAAAGTGGGCTCTGCTGACCGATTTTACTGAAGAAAATCCCCACAATCCCTGCCCCCCCCTTTGCTCCTGTAACAGTTGGGAGGGAGGAAGACATCTGGTCTCCTTTCAATCAGCTTCAATGGGCTGCAGGTTTTACAGCCTCTGAATGTATTGGGGGTGGGGGAGGGGAGCCCTTCCCAGTGGACTGGAGGTTCAGCAACTCAAGATTTATTGCTTGGGTTTCTTTGTCTCTATGTGTCTTAACCTCCTGGGAGTTGCAAAGCACAGTCCTGGACTGCTGACCCTCAAAGCAGGTCCCTCTGGCAGCTTTAAACATTTTCTCCATTGTTATTGTAAGAGTGCTGAGCCTTATCTGCTAACCGATGCCATGTTCCCACATACTCAGTTAAATAAAGTTTTAAAATAAAAAATGGATGGCGGAGGTTATGGATATAGGTACAGATGGGTTATTTATAATAATGCCAAGAAAAGAAAAAGTCCCAAATAAAATGGTCATTCTTTCATACCCTCTCCCCTCCCCAAATAAGCCATGGGGTTCAGTATACTGTTTACTGATGGGTACTTCCTCAGCCAAGTTGGGAGTCCCTGTTTCTTTGTTGAAGATTGTGCATTCTTTTTTAGACCCATGATTTGGTGAACTGTGTCTGTCTAATGATGTGAGCAGATGTTGTATTGCCTTGGAGGGTGTTTCCTGGGGCAGCTCCCACTCTAGATATAACCATGTAAGAATGTCTCCCTGGAGAAATATGCTCCAAGCTCTGGACAGTAGCAGATTTTGCCTTTGGAGGTTTTTCTTATCCGACCCTTCTCCCTTATGAAGCAGCCTTTTTCAGCTTTTACTTCCAGACTTATCTTGCATGCCAGGAGCCTTCCTCCAATACATTCTTCCTTATTTTGAGGTTGTAGTTCTCAAAGAACTGAGACAAACAAACAAACAAAGAACAACAACAACAACAACAACAAAACACAGAGGGAGTAACTCTTCCAAAAATAAGTTTTTAAATTGATTTTAAAAAATTTATTTGAAGTATATCATTCATACATGAACATATATAAACAATAAGTGTATATTAAGAGTTGTGAACTTACAAAATAAACATACATAACATCATACAGGGATCCCATACATCAGCCCATCACCAACACCTTGTATTGTTGTGAAACATTTGTTACAAATTATGCAAGAGCATTTTCAAATTCTTAGTACTAGCTATAATCCATATTTTATATTTGGTGTATTTCCCCCCAACCCACCCTCTTATTTTTATTTTTTTATTTTTTTTATTTTTTATTTTTTATTTATTTATTTTTTTAAGGATTTATTTATTTACTTACTTTTATCCATTTTTACACCCCTCCCCCCCCGTTTTTGCTGTTTCTGTGTCCATTCGCTGGGCAACTCTGTGTCCATTTTCTGCCCTCTCTTCTCATCCTTCTCCTCTTGTCTTCACTGGGATTCAATCCTTGGAATCTCTGATGTAGAAGATAGGCATCCTGCCCGTGCCACCTTAGTTGCTGTTTTTTTGGTGCATCTCATCTTGCCTCTCCCTTGTGTCACTCTCCTATTATGTCATCATCTTGCTGTGTGGCTCGCGGGAACTGGTGGTGCACCCGCGCACAGGGCCTGGCGGCCCACGCACCTTCTATATATTTTTAAAATTTTTACCAGGAGGTCCCGGGGATCGAACCCAGGTCCCTCCATATGGGAGATGGACGCCAACCAGATATAGCCCCCTGCTATATCTCTTAAGGTTGACCAGAGATACCTAGAGTTACATCTTTTCCCATACAGGATGGTCATATAATAAATCAGGCTTAGTTTATCACCAGCATTCTAAAAACCAGACCTAGGGAGGAAAACGAGGTCTGGAGACACATGCATGGTTTCTAATATAGCGAATGTTTAGCCCACCCTGATTATCACAGAATCAGGACAGTGAGAATATTCGCAACCCCCTTTTATTTTTAAAATCTGTTTTTATTACACAGATTGTGAGTTCACAAAACAATCATGTATATGTGTGGAATTCCTAGGTAGCACCCTTTCACCAGCAAACTACACCATGGTTGAATATTTATTATAGATTATAAAATAATATCATCAGACTATTACCACCAACCATGGTCCATAGTGCACATTTGTCACACTTTTTCCATACTTGCATCAATGCAAAAGATATACTATGTCAACAATGGGGGGAAGAAAGAAAAACATGCAAAGTAAGTTTTTAGTGCATGAACCTAAAGATTACTCTCTGGGTCTTCTCTCATCTATACACTGGTGTCTCTGAGCTCAGAGTTAGTGTACAGCTAACTCATGAATAAGTGCTCTTAATTCTTCAGAAATCTCCTAATCCTTGTGATGAAATCTTTTCTTTGGTGAACAAAATTTGATTTTCTTGTTACCTTCTTAAAATTACTTATCTAGTTAATAAAACTTTATTCAAAAATCGATTGATTTATGATATTGTTATTTGCTATATATTTTCCCATGATTCACTTGAACTTTAAGATGAATACAAAGTGTATAGTTATATTCAGGCATTGCTTGATCTAATATCCTATATTGTCAATAAAGTGACCAAGAATGCTGATCATGGGACATAGACATTATACAACACAAGTGAATACAATTATTATTTAATTTCCTATGGTTGTAGGAAATTACTATTTTAGGTTAAAACAAGTTTACAAAAATTAATAATGTTAAGTATAACATTTATGTAATCTAAGTATCTTTTAAAAATATATTAAAATATTTATTTGGAGATTTTAAATTGAATTCATCAACATAAAGGAAAAAAAAAAAAGAAAAACCTTTCCAGCTCCATGAACAAGATTATTGTAAAGGGGTTAGTGTGGTATATCCAGATATTTGAAAGCATTTGATATTCTCTGATAATACATAGACTTTTATCTCAGAATTTAATGTCCCATAAAATGAACCTGTTCCTTAGCTAGGAGCTGATTCCACATACTGATCAGGGAAAAAATCTAGATCAGCCAGTAACATCATTTCTTTAAAATTTATATTTCTATTTATTTAAAGATACTTGTATTACAGAAATGATACACACAAAAAATATAGGGATTCCCATATGCCCTTCTCCCCACACCTTCCACAGCCTCCCACATAAATAACATCTTTCATTAGTGTGACACATTCGTTTCAATTGATAAACACATCCTGGCGCATTACCATTGAGCATGCACCATAGTCCACATTGTAGTTTACACTCTTTCCCACACAATTCTGCAGGGTATGGAAATTTAAATAATGACATATATCTATCATTTCAATGCCATTTAGGATGATTCTCAAGTCCCAATAAGCACCCACATTACTCCTATCTTTCCCTCCCTCTGCCCCCAGAGCCTCCTCTGGCCACTGCCTCCACATCAATGCTGTAATTTCTTTCATTGCTAGAATCACACATCTATTGTACCATACCAGTAAGTCCACTCTAGTCCATAGTTCATTCTGCAACCCTGTGGATTCTTGGATGATGATGCCCACTCCATCTCTAATTGAGAGAGGTCTTTGATTTCATACAGCCTATGGATGGGACCCTCTTACTTGAAGTTGTAGGCTCTCTCAATTCCTGGGTATTTTGGTTGTCAATCCTCACCTACTTGATACTTGTCCTGGGTGAGTCCAATGAACTGGAGAGTAGGTATTGCAACTCTGCTGAGGCTCAGAGCTCAGCCAGTAACATCGTATTCTTGCCATTAGCCAAAGTCATTTTCCAAAATATTTAGGATAAAACTTAAAAGGCAAAGAAAACACCTCGAGAGATTACTAATGGTCAGGCTGAAACACTTTGAAATATCACACAGGAAATAATAATGTCTATTTGCAATAATTCCTGTCTATAAAATTTTGAGTTAATAGTAATACTTAAAGAGAGAATAGCTAATATAATGGGTACTAAAGGGAAGTTGCAAGGAAAAAGAAAGATAAATCTATGTATTTTTAGTTTTCAAATTGATCCTGGTTTGTTGGGTAAAGCTAATTTCACTTGATATTTTGTTTCCATCAGAGAAGAGAGAATAGATATGCATGAGTAAGCCACTGAATTTTGAAAGAGATAAGAATAATGTTAAGGAAAGGAAGGTCTACTGGGAACCCACTGGTCACACAAATTAACCAGCTAGGAAAGGGCTCAAAAGTCCTTTACAAGGTGATGGATTAGGTAAATGAGAATTAATGGTAACCTAAAACCTCCACCATTTATCTCGGGGTAGGGAGGACTCAGGACAACACTCCCATATATAATGATATGGCAAAATTGTGTAATAAATTAAACCTAAATTTAAGGAACACTTCCTCGTACTAAGATTTGATGGGCAAAATTTGGGGGTTTGCAAGAAAAGATGTGGGCTTGCAAAATTCCTTTACAATTATAACTTAATGTTGTATATAAAAAGGAGCAGGCTTAAAAATGCTGTGGTTTAAATAGCCCAGAAGAAAACATAGAATAGAAAATATTGCTAATATCTGCAAAATTCATTGATCTGAGGCAGTTATTTTCTGAGTTATTGAAAGTTGGCTGTAACCCTAATTAAGAGTAAAATCTTTATAGACATCATGAAATGTGAATAAAACCCACAGAACCTTTGAAATAGCATAAGTGGAAGTGTAAAAAGAAATTTTATAATCACTGGTATTAAAAGTATTTGCATATTGGGAAAATTGATGTATTGGAAAAGCATCTTTTTTGACACATTTAAAGAAATTTGACTAAAATTGTAAGTGGTGGATAAATGATAATAAATTTCATGTATGCAATTTACTTAGAATTCTTACATAAGTGATGTTTAAATATTTAGAAACGTAATGCTTAATATATTCACATATTTAATATATTGACTGTTAAAGAAGCATAAGTAGTATTATCCTTTCCTGGGAAAATGATCCTTGGAAATAAAAGATATGGTAATAACTATAATATTTATAATCTGTAAGATCTCTTGAGAGAAGAACACAAGAAATATGGGCATATGCACTCTGTGATGTTAAGAACCCAAAATATTACAGATATGAACTTTGCAAGTAAGAATAAGTTAATAAATTGATGACTATATGTGGTTTGAAATAACTGATCCCTTGTCTGAAATATTTTACTTTAGGTATATGAAAACCTTCACTGAGAATATAAATCCCATATTCCCATTCTAGCTGGGGCATCCAATTCACATTCTAATGTGCTATCTCTTTTCAGTGCAGATTCATTTCTGATCTTAAACTCCAAGAGCCTGCATTTCCAGGGCAGGAAGAATTGCCATATGAATAACTTTTGAATGATACATATTTCTCCCTATATCTCTATATGTAATATGTCTCTATATGTGTGTACATGTATATATATATACACTTATATAGATGTATATAGATATGAAAACAGAAAGGTTTTCATGTGATATGTATGAATATTTGTATACATTATATATAAATTAAATAAAGCTTCTTTCTGTCCTCAGATTAGAATCATTCTAAAAATCACCCAAATATGTGGCTGACTAATCAAACCCTGGGTATTAACATTTTCCTGTTTGGGATCTTCAGTCAAAGCTCACACCCTGGCCTGCTCTGCTCACCTTTGGTTTATTTTTTATTGCTGTGACTGGGAATATCATCTTGATCATTCTGATCCACACTGACCCCTGTCTGCATACTCCCATGTACTTCTTTATCAACCAGCTCTCCCTCATGGACCTGATGTATATATCTGTCACTGTGCCCAAAATGCTGGTGAACCAGCTGGCCAAAGTAAGGACCATCTCAGTCCTTGGGTGTGGGACCCAGATGTTCTTCTATCTACTGTTGGGAGGGGCAGAGTGCTGCCTTTTGGGGGCCAAGGCCTATGACCGGTATGTGGCCATCTGTCATCCTCTCCGCTACTCTGTCTTCATGAACTACACGGTCTGTCTCCTCCTGGCATCTGGCTGCTGGTGTGTTGGCTCCGTAGATGGTGTCATGCTCACTCCCACCACCATGTCCTTCCCCTTCTGCTGATCCAGAGAGATACGTCACTTCTTCTGTGAGGTCCCTGCCATGCTGAAGCTCTCTTGCTTGAATACCTCATTATATGAGATTCTTATGTACTTTTGTTGTGTCATCATGCTCCTTATCCCCGTGATAATCATTTCAGCCTCCTACTACTTCATCATCCTCACCATCCACAGGATGAAATCAGCAGAGAACAAGAAAAAAGCCTTTACCAACTGTTCCTCCCACATTACCGTTGTCATCCTCTTCTACGGGGCTGCCTTTTACACATATATGGTACCCAGCTTCTACCACATCCCAGAGAAGGACATTATGGTGTCCTACATCTACACCATCCTTATACTTGTGCTTAATCCTGTCATTTACAATTTCAGGAATAAGATGTCACAGGGGCTCTGAAGAAAATGCTGAGAGCAGGGCAAGTTACATACTAAGGCATGAAGTGATCTAAGTTAGTCTTTTCTCCTTTATTGCCTCCTTCTTCACTCTAGGTGCCATTTCTACAAACAAGCAGTGCCTGTAGGGAATGTCTGAATCCCTGTGGGGTACTTGAGGTGATTTCAGGCTAAATATTTTCTGCTATATACACAGTTTCTCATGCTTGAGATTATCTTCACATTTCTCACTTATGTAATAGTATTCATCTCTTTTCCATTCCCTTGAGCCAATTAACATTTTTTTAAATAAATATATATGCATATATGTGTATTTGCTTACAAAAATGTTATTTATATATATATATACATATATTTTAAGAGGTGCTTAGATTACCAAAAATATTACACGGAACCCACTGGGATTCCCATGTTGCCCACCTCCCACACCTCCCACCACATACCACACAAACATCTCCCACAAGTGTGGCCCACCACCCTCAATGAACTTACACATCCTGGAGCCTTGCCACCAACCATAGACCACAGTTCACACTGTAGACCACACTCTCTCCCACTCAGTTCTGAGTGGTGTGTGCTGATTTAAAATGGCCTACATCCGTTGCCACAACAGTACTCAGGACATCCTCCAACTCCCAAAGAAGCCCCTGTATTTCAACTGCTCATCCCCTCCCTACCCCAAAACGGTCAAGTGGCCACTGGCTCCACCTCATTGTTATAATTTCTTGCATTGCTAGAATCACCATATGTGAACAAGAGAATACCATCAAGTCCATTCTAGTCCATAGTTCTTCCCCCAATCCTGAGGGGACTGGGATGGTGATGTCCACTCCAACTCCAAGTGAGAGAGGGCTTATATCCCATGGATATGGTGAGTGGGATGATCCTGCCTGCAGATGCAGACCCACTCCATTCCCTGGGATGGCCATTGCCCATCGTTGTCTCCTCACCAGGGAACTTGGATGAGTCCATTGAGCTGTAGGGTAGGAGTTGCAGCTCCACCTAGATTTCATGCACACCTGGCACATAGGTAGGTGGGAGGCTCCAGTCTCTGGAAGTATACCTAAAACTCCAGCATCACATAAAGGTTTGAATAGAAGGGACTGATGAACCATGTGCAGGGAGGACTTATTTGAGTCTAATTCTGTCACTCTCAGGAGCAGAGATTCCAAAATAGGACCCAATGAAAAGGCATCAGTCTCTGGGGCTATCCCCCCTTATATAGGACCAGGGTGTCTCCGGAGCTCTCAGGAACCCCACTGAGTGGGGTGATAGGCACTTAGATGTTCTATGAGCTCCTACTGAGGTGTGCGTAAGAGTTACCTCTGGGATGACCTCCCAACTCTCTTTGAAGTCTCTTAGCCACTTGAACTCCTTTGTCTTTACCATTTCCCCCTTTTATTCAAGGTCTTTCTCCAGTTGTGTTGCCAGTTGGCACTTGGTATTAATCCCTTGTTGCCAGGGTGGCTCATCCCCAGGACTCATGTCCCACGTTGGGGGGAAGGTAATGCAATCATATGCTGAGTTTGGCTTAGAGAAGGCCACATTTGAGCAACAAGGAGGCTCTCAGGTGGCAACCCTTAGGCACCCCACAACTGCAGGCTAAGTTTCATTTACAAGAGCAAAGACTCACAAGTGTAGTCATCAATAAAAAAAAACACATCAGTGGGTCATCCTATTTTGACAGGCACTGTCCCTACACTCAGAGGACTATTGCTGTTCCCTTGGAGACTGTGGCAGAGCTCTCCAGGCTAGGAATTCAGATTCCCTCATTTATTGTGTGATTATCTACCCATCGTGACCATGCCCCATCCCCCGATCCTTTGAATGAACCTTATGTTGAGTGAAGCAAGCAAGGCACTGAAGGATGAACAGTATATGACCTCACTGATCTGAACTGAGGAAACTGAGCAGTCTCTGAGAACCATTGTCTGAAAGATAGGTTAACAAAGGAGAGTAAGAGAAGAGCAGGCTATGAGCCATCACCCATATGGACATAATCTATGGTAAAGGGATAGAGTGTGGTTGCATGTTGGGGGATGGGGCAGATGAGTGGTGGTGTTCCTGGGTTTGGTGGTGCAGCACTGGGGGGTGGGTGGATTAGGAAGGGCTGGTTCAAATCCCCAGGGCATGTAACTGTGAATCTTGACATTCCATGGGTTGAGAGAGGGGGTTGTCACGGGCCCTGGGGGGCTGGGGAGAAGGGAACAGTCAAGATCTAATGGGTTGTTTGGTGGTCATGGGGAAGGTTTTTCATTACCTTACAGTAATGGACACAGGACATGGTAAATATCATCAAAATTATTAAACTGTATCATTTAAATTGTAAACTATACTGTAAATCACTGACAATGTTTAGTTGCTATATTTTGCTATCTGCATAACAGTTACAACAATGCTAACAACCAAAAAAAAAGGGGAGGAATTAATATGGGGTTGGGAAGGGGGGGTGGTTTGGTATCTGGGAGTCTCCGGCACTCCGTGTGTGACTTTGCTGCAACCACAGCAACCACACTCTATCCCTTTACCATAGATTATGTCCATATGGGTGATGGCTCAAACCACCCCCCCTTCCCCACCCCATATTAATTCCTCCCCCTTTTTTTTTTGGTTGTTAGCATTGTTGTAACTGTTATGCAGATAGCAAAATATAGCAACTAAACATTGTCAGTGATTTACAGCAAAGTAATTTTTCAAAACTTCTTTGAAAATTAAATGAAAAATTGGGAGACAATGGGGATTGAGAGAAGGAAGGTGTCATGGAACACCAGACATCAGATAACAAGTGATAAAGGGAAGGAAAAAAGGGAATAAAGAAAAGAGAAAGGAAAAAAAATGAATATATATATATATATATATATTAAAGGCATTTCCGTTGCTTTTTTGCCCATTTTTTGAATGTCCCAATCCACTAATTATATTTTATTTTGTTTTGTTCTTTGTTTGATTATTTGTTTTTTTCCCTTCTCTCTTTTTTTTTCCCCCTGAGTTTCCTTATGTTTGTCTCTTGCATGTAAGCTTATCACACTTGTTTCTTTTTCCTAGTAAATGTATTTGATTATTTTATGGACTAAATGTTCATGGATGATTTGGATCACAGAAGGGTTACAATGGGTACTGTGGGGGATTATTGGGAGGGTTGTCTGGGGGGGGTTCGTGGGGATTGGTTCATCCGAATATACATGAAAGATATACAAAATCATCCAATTAACTTTTTATAGATTAAAATTAAGTAATGTGAAAATAAATCTGGGTTTACCATCTTTCAGCAATTTTCCATCACATTAAGTACGTATATTTTCACAGTGTCATGGCCTGGGTGATCATTATGAAATAATGATAATCCCATTGTGATTGGTACTGTGAATTCAATCTGTTCTAAGCTCTTTTCATGTTGATTGTCTGTGATGGAATTTAAGGTTGACTAAAGACAAAAATCCAAGATTTTGAGACAAATTTAAAACTTTCAGAGTATCAGACAACACAAATTTACAACATGGATTTTCTTCCACTAATACGTCAGGAATGTGCTTTCAATTACACTCCTATATATTTTAAACAAATCAATTTTAGTGATACATATTAATAAAGTATGCAATTCATCCAAAATGTACAATCAATGGTATCTGGTATAATCACATTTTTGTGCATTTATCCTTCTAATCATTATTAGAGCATTTTCAATAATAATAATAATAAACAAAAAACATACAAAGAAACAAGAAATTTCCTCACTTCTCAATCTATGTTTTCCCTGCTCTACATTGCTGCCTTGTCTGGTTATACTTGCACAATTATTTATTTGTTTAAGAAAAAATTTTATTGAGCTATATTCATGTATCATATGATATATCCAAAATGTGTAGTCACTGGCTTTTTGTATAATCACAATGTTGTACATCATCTCAAAAATTTTATAACAACTTCATTACTCCAAAAAGAAAGGCTCCACACCCCTAAGCATTTCTTCCTCAGCCCTACATAACCACTAACATAATTTCATCTTTATAAATTGATATATATATATTTATATTTTATATAAAGAGAATCATAAAATATGTAGTATACTGTGTCAGGTCTTCTTCATTAAGTACAATGTCTTTTTTTGTCTCATGTTAATATTTTTTAGTATCAACTTATATTTGTTCAGCTTCAAAGAAAGACAGTTTTATGTATTAATATTTCATAAAATATATTTATATTTCTCATAATATATTTAGTTGATAATAGGGCAATCATACAATATTTTTCCTTTTGTGTCTGCCATTCTTCAATCATCTAAATATCCACCAGGTTCATCCATGTTGTCATATTTTTCATGACTTCATTTCTTCTTAACACTGCATAATATTTCACCATCTGTATATGCCACAATTTGTTTAACCATTCATCATTTGATGGACACAAAAGTTGTTTCCAACTTTTGGCTGTTGTGAATAACACCAGTATGAACATCAGTGTCCAGATATCTATTTGTGTCACTGCTCTCAGTTCTTCTGTTTTTATATCTAGTAATCGTATTGCTGGGTCCCACGGCAAGTCTATACTCAACTTTTTTATGAACTACAGAACAGTCTGCCTTGGTGGCTGTACTTTTCTACATTTGCACCAACAGTAAGTATTCCTATCTTTCCACATCCACTCCAGCATTTACACTTTTCCAACATTTCAATAACAGCCAGTCTGATAGGTGTGAAATGATATCTCATTGTAGTTTTGATTTGCATTTCCCTAATCACAAGTGATGCTGAACCATTTTTCATGTGTTTTCTCACCATTTATATTTCTTCTTTGGACAGTTTTCTTTTCATGTCTTTTGCCCATTTCTTAAAGAAATAGTTTGTCTCTCTATAGATGAGTTGTGTGATCTCCTTATATATCACAGACATTAAACCCTTATCAGATAAGTGATTTCCAAATACTTTCTCCCATTTAGTTGACTGCCTTTTCACTCTTTTGACAAAGTTCTTTGAGGTGCAAAAGTATTGAATTTTGAGGAGATCCCATTTATCTATTTTTTTCTTTTGTTACTCATGCTTGGGTATAAGATTTAAGAAACTACCGCTTACCACAAGATATTGAAGATATTTTCCTACATTTTAGTATAGGAATTTTATGGTTGCTGTTTTTATATATAAATCCTTAATCCATTTTGAGTTATTTTTGTATAGCTGTGAGATAGTGGTCTTCTTTCTTTCTTTTGAAAATGGCTATCCAGTTCTCCCAGCACTATTTCTTAAACAGACTGTTCTGGCCCAGCTGGGTGGGCTTAGCCTTGCAAAAATCACTTGACTGTAGATGTGAGGGTCTATTTCTGATTTCTTGATTCAGTTCCATTGGTCAATCTGTCTGTCCTTATTTCAGTATGGTATCATGATATTTTTTACCACTGTAGGTTATTAATTTGCCTTAAAGTGAGGAAGTGAGACTCCACCAAATTTGTTTTTCTTTTTAATGACATTTTTGGCTATTCAGGCCTCTTACACTTCCATATAAATTTTATTATTGGAATTTAGATTTCTGTTAAAATGGCTTTGGGGATTTTTATTGGGGTTGTGTTGAATCTGTTGCTCAATTTGGTTAGAATTGACATCATGATATTTATTCTTCCAATCCATGAACATGGAATATCCTTCCATTTATTTATGTCTTGTTTTGTTTCTTTTAGTAATGTTTTGCAGTTTTCTAAATATAGTTCTTTATGTCCTTGGTTAAGTTTATTTATAAATATATGTTTGTTTTAGTTACCATTATAAATGGATTTTTTTTCTGATTTTCTCTTCAGATTGCACATTAGCAGTGTATAGAAACAATATTGGTATTTTCATATTAATCTTGTATCCTGTCACTTTGCTGAACTTGGCTATTAATTATGACAGATTTTGTGAAATTTTCAGGATTTTCTAGATAGAGGATCATGTAATCAGCAAATAGTGAAAGTTTCATTTTCCTTTCCTATTTAGGTGTCTTTTTAAAAAAATCTAGCCTAATTGCTCTAGGTAGAATTTATAGTACAATATTGAATAACAATGCTGGCAGTGGGCAGCCTTGTCTTGTTCCTGATCTCAGAGGGAAAGCTTTCAGTCTTTCATCAGTGAGTACAAAGCTAGCTGTAGCTTTACAGGTATGCACTTTACCAGATTGAGAAAGCTTCCTTCTATTCCTATCTTTTGGAGTGTTTTTAATCAAGAAAGTGTGCTGTATTTTGTCAAATCCCTTTTCTGCATCAATCAAGAGGATCATGTGATTTTTTATTCTTCAAAATGTGCTTTATTACACTAATTGATTTTCTCGTGTTGAACAACTCTTGCATACCCGGGATAAAATCCATTGGTCTTGGTGTTTAATTCTTGTAATGTGCGTTTGGATTTGGTTTGCAAGTATTTTTTGCATCAATATTCATTGTTGATATTGGTCTGTAATTTTCCTTTTTCATATTATCTTAATCTGGTTTTGGTATTAGGGTGATGTCTGATTCATATAAATGTTTGGTAGGGTTCTTTCCTGTTCAATTTTTTGACAGAGCTTGAGCAAAATTGTTATTAGATCATCTTTGATTGATTGGTAGAATTCACCTGGGAATCCCCGTGGTCCTGGGTTTCTCATATTTGGGATGCTTTGTTGACTATTTCAACCTCTTCAGTTGTGACTGGTTTGTTGTAGTCTTCTATTTCTTCTAAAGTCAGTGCAGGTGGTTCATGTGTTTCTTGGAATTTGTCCATATTATGTACATTTTTTAGTTTTTTGACATAGAGTTGTTCATAGTATCCTGTTATGATCTCTCTTCTTTTATGGGTTCAGTTGTAATGTTCTCTCTCTCCTTTATGACTTTATTTATTTGTGTAATCTCTAATTTTTCTTTCATAGTCTAGCCAAGTGTTTGTCAATTTTGTTAATCTTCTCAAAAAAAAACGAGTTTTGGTTTTGCTGATTCTCTCTATAATTTTTTGTTCTTAATTTCATTTATTTCTGCTCTGATCTTTACTATTTTTTCCCTTCAGATTTGTTTGCATTTAGTTTGCTGTTCTTTTTTCTAGTCCTTCCAGGTGTGCAGATAGATCTTCAATTCCAGTCTTTCTTCTTTTTTAATGTAAGTTTGAGGGCTATAAATTTCCCTCTCAGCACTACCTTTGTGGTGTCCCATAGGTTTTGATGTTTTGTGTTCTAATTTATTCATCTCAAGATATTTGCTGAATTCTCTTTCAATTTCCTATCTGGCCCACTGATTATTTAAGAGTGTGTTATTTAATCTCCATTTATTTATGATTTCCATGAGTTCAGCTTCTATTTCTCAAAAGTAGACCAGAGTAACAACCTATCTGAAAGCACATTTATTCAGAGTGTGCTGATACACAGATATTTCTCATATTCTTCCTGTTCAAGCCAACTGTGCCAAATGTACAATTACTTAAATAAAGATTTGATATAACTCAATTATTCAACCAATAATAATAGTCAACTTGTGTATTTTCCATGCACCACATACTACACGTAGGAAGTCTTTTATTTCTCAGAGTCTTACTGTTATCAGTCCCATTCTATAGCTGGTTGATCTCAATTTGTTTGAGAAGCTTGCACAAGATTATATTGCTTTTAAAGAGTTTCCAATAAGGTTTCAAACTCAAGCAAGTGATTCTATGATACCTCCTCCTAGCCCCTTTGTTGTGGTGCCTCACATTGGGTCTGTGGCCTATCCCACACCATATGGAATGTCATGGTTACATTAAACACTTATTTCTGGCAAGCATGTGTGGAGTATGTGACAGCTTCAAGAATGAACATCACCAGATGCCCTACCCTTCAGGAAATGGATAGGGAGATATGAAGTGTTTTAAGGAAGGTGAAAAAGGAGAGGATATCATTCTCATAGACTTTTAGGATTACTTAGTCATTGTTTAGAGAATAGGTTAAATTAGAAAAAAGATAGCCTGATCTTAACCTACAAACTATGCATGATCTACAAAACATGGATGATCTGACTATTCTCATATCACTTTCCTTCTCTATTCTATTATCAACCCAGAATTGCCAGAGACAATTTAGTTCTTTCCAGATCAAAGGTGTTCACACGACTTTCCACCATTGAATGCTGATTGACTAGAACTTTGTATGACTCTCTCTTCTTCCTTTATTCTTCAACTCTCTCCTTCAGACCTCACCTGTCATTTCCTTTCAGATTGTAGCATTCCCTTTAGTATCTCTTGTAAATCCGGGCTCTTCATGACATACTGATTTTTAAAAAATATATGTGAAGAATTTAATCTCACCCTCAGTGTTGAATGACAGCTCTGACAGAAAAAGAATTTTTGCCTGGAAGTTTTTCTCTTTTAGGTTCTTTAATATATCATACCACTGTCTTCATCCTTTCATGATTTCTGATGAGTGGTAGATGTTTAATCTTATTGATTTTGCCTTGTATATGATGCTTTGCTTTTCTCTTGCTGCTTTCAGAATTCTTTCTTTATCTCTAATATTTGACATTCTGCATAGTAGGTGTCTCAGAGTAGGTCTATTCAGATTTATTCTGTTTGAGGTTTGTTGGCTTTCCTGGATATTGATATTTATGACTTTCATAAGGGCTGGGAAATTTGTCATTAATTCTTCAAATATTTTTCTGCCCCTTTTCTTTTTTACTTTTTGAAATAAACTTTTAAATTTTTAAAATAAAAAGTAGATTATATAAATATTACATAAAAATATAGGGGATTCCCATATTCCCTGCTCCCAACCCCTCCCACATTTTTTCACATTAACAACACATTTCATTAGTATGGTATATTTGTTACAATTGCTTAACGTATTTTGGAGCATTGCCACTAAGCATAGATTATAGTTTACATTGCTGTTTATGCTTTCTCCCTAACAATTTTGTAAGTTATGACAATGTATATAATGGCTTGTATCTGTCATGGCCATGTCATTCAGGACAATTCCCATGCCTCAACAATGTTCCCATATAACACTTGCTTTTCCCCCTCTCTCCTCTCAGATCCTCCAATAGCCACTGTCTCCACAACAATGATACAAGTCCTTGCATTGCCAGAATAACAATAAGTCTATACTAGAATACCAGTACTTCTACAACATTCTATTATTTATTTCCAAATATTAGGGATTCTGGGATGGTGCCCACTCCATCTCTAATTGAGAGGGAGCTTAGATTCCATAGGCAGATGGATGGGACTATCTTACTTGCAGTTGCAGATTCTCTCTGTTCCTTGTGTTGGCTGTTATCCATTATTATCTTTTTGTTAGTTGTCCCGGGTGATTCCAACGAACAGGAAAGTAGGTGTTGCAACTTTGATGAGATTCAGGATCCAGCTAGCACATGGACAGCCCAAAGATTTAGGTCTCTTCGAAATATACCTGTCAACCCTGGCACTAACTATATGTTCAAATAAATGAGGCAGAAGAGCCAATGTAGGGAAACTGCAACTGAGTCCAAATTTGTCACACTGAGTAGCATAAATTCTCAATTTGGGCCCACTGGGAGGGCAGCAAACTTCTGAGCTGTATGCCCTGATTATAATGTCTTGGGGTCTCCTCTATTTGAGGCAATATTTACTTTGGTAGTCAATTAACTCCTCCTGGGATGTGCATAAGTGTAACATCTGGAATGACCTTCTGAATCATTTAGAAGTCTCTTAGTCATATAAACTCATTTGTCTTTATCCTTTACACATTTTCACCAATGTCATTTTCAGGGAGAACTGCTAATTGGTGCTCATTGCCAGGGATGCTCATCCTTAGGAGTTACGTCCTATACTGGGGGGAAACTAATGCATTTATATGTTGAGTTTGGCTTAGAGAGAGGCCTATTTGAGCAAGAAAGAGGATCTCAGGATGTAACTTTTAGGGACCCTATAATACTAGGCTAAGTTTCAATTTCAAAGGTAAAGGTTTATAAGTACAATCAACAATATCAAGGGCCCACCAATGGTCCATCCTCCTTCACTAGTCACTATTCCCGTACTTGGGGGATTCTTGCTGTCCCATCATAGAATGAGTCAGAGCTCCTAAGAATGGGAATTGGATATTCTTTTGGTTATTGTGTGAATCTCCATCCATTGAGACAATGCTCCATGAACACTTTAACACATTTATATATTTTATAGGTATGCCTCACATGAACTTCTTCCCATGAATGTCCCATCACTGACACCCCATGCCAATGATCTTCCCCTGCCTCAGTTGTATCCCATCTAGGATCCAAAGTTCTACAAAAATGAAGCTAAGTAAATAACCAAATACAATTAATAAGAAAATGAAATTATGATAGTTTCAAAAATAAAAAATAAAATCCAAAAAAATAAAAATCTGCAATAATAAGAAAATAATTAAAGAATATATAAAGAAAAATGACCTCATGGCTTTCATCACTGTAAGATCTTTTATCTTGTATATAGAGTGGCATTTTCTTCTGTTTATTCCACCAGTGTCTGCCTTTTTCCCTTTTGTCTACAAGGATACTTTAGGTTATAGAAAAGTCACGTACAGAATATAGGGGATTCCCATTTACTAACTTCCTGCCCCTTTCTCCCTTTCCCCAATTAATAACATTTTGAATGTGGGTGTTACATTTGTTAAAATACAATTGATGTATAAATATTGAAACATTTTATTAACCATGGTAAATGATTTAAATTATGGTTTACATTTTGGCTCACATATTTTACAAATTTTGATGAAATTTAACATGGCCTGTATCTATCATTGTAAGATCATTTTGAACACTTCCATAGTCCCCCAAATACCCCATGTTCCATCTATTCTCTTCTTCCCTTCCTCTCCCCTTGGGACCCATGGAAACCACAAAGCTTCATTCCTTGAGAACAAGATTCATAGTTAGTAGTAACAATATTGAGACCTTGACATACTGGCGTCCTCCTTATTAGGCATTGCTATGCTCTCAAGAGATTCCTGCCCCTTAACTTGCATACATAGCAAGATTCCTCAGGAGAGAAGTACAACAAATTCCTGCTCATTATGTGGGACTCCACCCACTGATACAACACACTATGACAAGATGAACACTCACACACTCCCTAGAAACCTGCCCTAGGTAGTCCCACATTCCCCCCTCATCCAAAACCCTAAACCAGTTATTCTCCCCTTTCATAGAGCTAAAAGAATATTCCCAATATTTTAGCTTTAACCACTTACACACAAATCTCCAGTGTTCACCTGATCCCTTTCCCAATTCTAGCACCAGTTCCATGGAGAGTCCAACCCAATCTCCCCACCTTAAATCCATAAAAAAAACAGCACCTCTCAAACTGAAAGTATCACTGCACCACTGTCATGCCCATTGACTGCACAAGTACACACTTCCACCTAATCATAGACTTTGCCCAAACTGGCATTGGATTAAAACCTTTTTCTCCCATTCTGTCTTCTCTAAACCTGTTTTCCAGATTTTAGTTCTGTGAGTCTACTCAATTTTCTTAATTCATATCAATGAGGTCATGTAATATTTCTCCATCAGTGACTGACTTCCCTAAAATTAAGGTCTTCAAGATTCATTACTGTTATGCCATGTGTTAATACTGTATTCCTCCTTAGCTGAGTAATATTCCATTGTATGTAGATACCAAAATTTGTTTATCCATTCATCTGTTGATGAACATTTGATTTGCTTCCAACTTTTGGTTAAAGTGAATAATGCCACTATGAACATGGCTGAGCATATATCTGTTAATGACCTTACTATAAATTCTTCTGAGTATATACTCAGCAGTGGTATTGCTGGATCATATGGCACTTTTATAGTTAGCTTCCTGAGGAATCACCAAATTGTTCTAAAAAATGTCTGTGCCATTCTACATTCCCACTAACAGTGGATAAGTGGTCCCATTCCTCCACGTCCTCTTCAACATTTTTTGTCCCCTGTTTTTTTTTTTTTTTTTTTAATATCCACAAGTCTAATGAGTGTAAGATGATATCTCTTTGTAGTTTAGATTTGCATTTCCCTAATAGCTAATGATGTAAAGTATCTTTTCATGTGCTTTTTAGTTTTTTGTATTTCTTCTTTGGAGAATTGTGTATTCAAATCACTTGTCCATTTTTGAAAAGTTGTCTTTTTATTTTTGAGGTGTAGGGTTTCTTTATATATGCTGGATATTGGGCTCTATCAGATATATAGTTACCAAATATTTTCTTCCATTGAGTAGACTGCCTTTTTACTTTCTTGAAAGACTCCTTTAAGGTTTTAATTTTGAGGAGTTCCCATTTATCTATTTTTCTTTCATTACTTGTGCTTTGCATTTAAAGTTCATAAAACCATTTCCTAATACAAGATCCTGTAGATGTTTCTCTATATTATCTTCCAAGATTTTCATGGACTTTCCTCTTATATTTAGATTATTGATAAATCTTTAGCTAATTTTTGTATAAGATGTGAGATTGTATTCCTTTCTCATTCTTTGGATATGGATATCCAGATCTACAAGCAGCATTTGTTGAAAAGGCTATTATCTCACAGTTGAATGGGTTTAGTGGCTTTGTCAAATATCAGTTTACTATCTTTGTGAGGAACTGTGTCAGAACTCTCAGTTTGATTCCATTCATCAGTATGTCTATCTTGTGCACACACCATGCAGCTTTGACCATGGTAGCTTTGTAGTATATTTTAAAGTCAGATAGTATGATTCCTCCAATTTCATTCTTTTTTTCATTATGTCTTTGGCTATTTGAAGCCTCTTGCTTTTCCAAAAGAAAATTCATAGCTTGCTTTTCCAATTCAGTAAAAATATTGTGGTAATTTTTACTGGGTTTGCAATAAGTCTGTAAATCAGTATGAGTAGGATAGACATCTTATTGATATTTAGTGTTCCTATCCATGAACAGAGAATATTCTTCCATTTATTTAGGTCTTCTTTGTTTTCCTTTAACAGTGTTGTGTAGTGTTTTTAGTACAAGTGGTTTACATCTTTAGTTAAAATTTTTCCTAGCTATTTGATTCTTTTAGTCAGTATAATAAGTGGAATTTTTTCTGACTTCCTCCTCAGATACTGCGTTAGAGGTGTACAGACTTGCTATTGATTTTTGCACATTGATCTCATAACTTGCCACTTTACTGAACTCATTTATAACCTCTAGAAGTTTTGTTGTAGTTTTTCAGGGCTTTCAATGTATAGGATCATGTCATCTGCAAATAGTGAAGTTTTTCCTTTTTCCTTTCCAATTTGGTTGCCTTATATATATTTTTTTTTCCCGACCTATAGATGGGTCATATTTCCTTATCCATTTTGCTCTTCTGTGTCTCATAATTGGAGATTTTTAAGCCATTAACATTCAGTGCTATAGCTATAAAGAGATTACTTATATTTCCCATATTTTCTTTAGGTTTATGTATGTCATATATTGTTTTCATATCTCATTTTAATTTTTTTAAGCTATTCTTACACTCTCCTTCAAATTTCTTTCTTGTTTTTTTCCTTTCAACCTGCAGAACTCTCTTTAGTATTTCTTGAAGGTCAGGTTTCTTATTGACAATCTCTCTTAATTTCTGTTTATACTTGAATATTTTGAACTCTCCCACATTTTTGAATGCCAGCTTTGCTGGATAGAGAATTCTTGCCTGGAATTTTTTTTCTCTGTTTGCACCTTAACTATGTCATGCCACTGCCTTCTTGACTCCATGGTTTCAGATGAGAAGTCAGCACTAAATCTTATCAAGTTTCCCCTATATATGATGGATCTCTTTTCTCTTGCTGCTTTTAGTATTCTATCTTTGTCTTAAGCATTGGACAATTTTGCCAGAATATATCTTGAAGTAGGCCTCTTGGAATTTATTCTGTTTGAGATGTGTTGTGCTTCCAGGACATGTACGTCCATGGCCCTCAATAGAGTTGGGAAATTTTCAGACATTATTTCCTCCAATACAACTTTTGTGCCGTTTCCCTTCTCTTCCCTTCTGGGTGCCTATAATGTGTATGTCTGTGCATTTCATTTTGTCATTCAAGTACCTAATTCCCTGCTGGATTTTGTCTATCTTTTTATCTATCTGTTCTTCCACCTGTTTGGTTTCAGATATATTGGCTTGCACATCATGGATTCTTTCCTCTCTTAGTTCAAATCTGCTATGTGCTTCCAGTTTGTTTTTTACTTCTTGCATTGTGCCATCTATCACCATCATAGCCATTATCTTTTTATGTTTGTTTACAATTTCTTCAGTTTGTTCTCCCAGTGTCTTCTTAATATCCTAAACCTCTTCCTTCACTTCATTAAGTTGATTCATGATATTTGATTTGACACATTCGATTAGTTGTTTTATGTTCTGCATCTCCTCCTGTTTTTTAAGCTTGTTCATTAGACTGAACCATGTCTTCTTGCTTCTTAGTAGGGTTTGTATTTTTTGGTTTGTTTGTTTGTTTCTAAGCATCTGTTTTTGTTCATGGGTTTATTCAGGTGGTTAGTTTCTCTTTCTACTCTAGGGTTTTATTTTATTGTTTTTATGTTTTGTAAGGATACACTTTGGACACTTCATTTTTCTTAATCTATTTCCTTGCTCTTGTCTATGTTCCCTTGAAAAAAAATTTAGGACCAGAGAAAAGGAAAGAGATAAGGAGAGTAAAGAATAATATTAATAGTAGTAAAAAAGGTAGAAAAGGAACCATACAAGACCTATGAAAATAAATAATTAACACAAATAAGAAATCATAAGAAGCAAAGTGGAATAAGAATTAAAAAGTTAATAGAAAATATGAAATAGAAACAAAATTGAGAAAAATGTATAGAATGAATTAAAAGGCTAGAATGATAGATAGATGAAAGGAAAAAAGAAAAGAAAAAGTAAAATAATAATGAAAGGAAACAGAAAAAAGAATTAGAAAGAAATAAAAACAAAAATAATTGAAGACAAACAGAGGTGGAATGAGTGAAAAACAGCAGAAAATAGAAAATAGAAAAATGAAGGCAAAAAGGAAATAATACACGTAGAAAAAATCAGTAAAAGAATAAAAGGGGGAAACAAAGAAAGGGAAACAGAACAAATAGGAAACAAAACAGCAGTAGCAACAACAGCAACAACAACCAAAAAACAAGAAAAAACAACCTTCCCTTCAGGCCCCTAAGGAGTTTCTCAGGCTGCTCGTATTCATCATTCAGTCACCCTGCAGCCTGCCCTTTGCAGGTGATATAGTGTATTTTAGTGATTAAATTTTTAAAAATTAAAATAAAAAAAGGAAACTAAAAAAAAAAAAAAAAAAAAACAGATCCAAGAAAGCCCAAAAGAAAAAGAATGTGCATATTGTCCCTGTCATAAAGTATCAGATGAATGACTTATAACCAGGTAGATCCCTCTCTTAAGAGACCCAGGAATTGAACCAGGGGCCTTGTATATGCAAGGCAGGAATTCTTTCACTGAGCTAAATTGTTTCCTTAGATTAATCAGTCTTCAGAGTGCTATCTGTTCCCTCTGCCCCATTCATTTTTAGACTTCTACAACTTGCTAGAATCTAGCTGATTAGGTGCCTGCCCTTCCCCCTCTTGAATCTAATTACTTTCTCTCTCCAGGAAGCTGGGCATGGCAGCTAGCTTGAGTGGATGCCCTCTCATCTCTGCCCATTGGGTTGGGATCCCTTCCAAGAGTCAAAGGGAGCTCAGCTGGCCAAACTCACCAGAAAGAAGCCACTATCCACCCTCTGTCAGATCCTCTTCCTCCCAGGGAATGCACCCTTCCAGTCCCTTGGCAGTAGCAATCCAGGGGCACTGAACCTACTTTCCCTGAGAGTGGGATATATGTGCCAGTTCCAGACACAGGGGTGAGCCACTCACTGTTTTTATTGTTTTTTTAAAATCTTTCCACTACCCTCTTAAGTTATTCGGGGCACCTTCCTGTTCACTATATATCCAAAGCACCTCCTATAGCTATGTCCCTGTCTTCTCTGAGCTATTTTTATGAGGTCAGTCTCTGCCTACTGACTCCATCACCATTTCCTTGGGAGATCTTTCTTCTATTTTTGATACACCCATATGGATATATTTGTGCATTTTGCATTATCAATCAAATCTTTGAAATTCTGTTCCATTTTATCATTGCTTTCTTTTTCTATTCTCCTGTATTTTCAAATTTAGATGTCCTGTTCTCCATCTCAATTATTCTGTCCTCAAGCAATTCAAATATGATGTTATATGGTACCAAAGTATTTCCTACTCAAACAATAATCAAAAAAGAGCTGGGGTAGTTATACTAATATTCAATAAAGAGACTATAAATACAAAACTGTTGTAAGAGATGAAGAAGGATATTATATATTAATAAAAGGAACAATTCACCAAGAAGAAATAACAATAATAAATTTTTATGCACCTACCTAGAGTACCCCAAAATTCATGAGGAACACACTGGCAAAACTGAAGAGAGGAACAGGTATCTTTACAATACTTCAATACAACACATTCATCATCGGATAGAACAACTGGACAAAAGATAAAAAAGGAAGCAGTTCTAAAAAAGGTACCAATTCACCCACATATATATATAGGTATTAAGATGGAGAGTGGGAAAAGGGGAGGATGATGTGTATATGGGAGTCCCTTGTACTCTGTATGTGAATTTACTGTGACCTCATATTTCTTTGAAAAAAAAAAAAAAGTAAGACACTGAAGAATAAATGGAAGAAAATATCACTGTACATACAGGACACAAGATATTACAGTGATGAAAGGGAAAAGCTCAAAATTTTAAAAAAAATATTTTTACTATTTTTTAATATACCAATGTTTTAATTTAATTTTATTTTTAGGTTTTTTTATTTTTATGTATTTTATTTCTTATATTTAAACTTACCATAACTATTTCATTTTCCTATTAATTGTATTTGACTATTTTATTGACTTCATTTTTGAAGAAGCTTTGGACACAGAATGGTTACAACTGGTGCAGGAGAGGATCATTGATGTGAGGTGTCAGTGATGGGGGATACATGGGAGGAAGTTCACCTGAGCATACATATAAGGTATATTAATATGATCCAATGATCGTGGGGCATTGTCACAGTGGGTAGAGACTCACACAAGAACTGAGAGAATATTGAACCCACATACCGGAGAGCTCTGCCACACTCTCTTATGGAGCTGCAACATTCCCCCACATGCAGTGGCAATGAGTTGCAGAAGAAGATGATCCATTGATGGGCCCTTGATATTGGCAACTATAATTATTAGCCTTTGCCCTTGAAATTGAAACTTACCCTAGTGTTATGGGGTGCCTAAGAATTGCCTCCTGAGAGCCTCTTTTTGCTCAGATGTGGCCTTTTTCTAAGCCAGACTTAGCTTATGGATGTATTGCCTTTGCCCCAGCATTGGACATGGCTCCTCGGGATGAGCTTCGCTGGCACTAAAGGATGGCTGCCAGGCATCAACTAGCAATGCAAATGGAAAAAGACTTTGGATAGAAGGGGGGAAATGTAAATCCAAATAAATTTGTATGCCTGGGAGACTTCAAAGTGAGTCAGGAGGTCACCCCAGAGGTAACACTTATGAATATCTCAGCAGGATCTCATAGACTGCCAAAGTGGATACTATCCCAAGTGGTGAGACTACTGAGGGCTCTGAAGAGATCCAGGTCCTATGGTCAGGAGGATACCTCCAGAGTTTGGTGCCTTACCAGTGGGCCTTACTTTGGAGTTTGAGCTCCTGAGAGTGACAGAGTTGGACTCAATTATGGCTTCCCTACACATGGCTAATCTGTCCCTTCTATTTAAAACTGTACTTGGTGCTGGAATTTGTATGTGTACACCCAAGAGACTGGAGTCTTTGGGCTGTCCATGTGTCAGCTAGGCCTGGAACCTCAGCAGAGTTACAATACCTAATCTCCAGTTCATTGGAATCACCCAGGACAACAAACAAGGAGGTGAGGATTGACAATCACAATATCAAGGAAATGAGAGTGTGTACAACTGCAAGAAAGAGAATCCTATCCATCAGTTGTAGGAGATCAAAGCCCCCTCTCAATTAGGGGTGGAGCAGACATCACCATACCAGAATCCCCAGGATTGGGGAGTGAAATTGGACTACAGGGAACTTACTGATATTCTACTATAGACTTATTGTGATTCTAGCAATGGGAGAAATTACAAGAATTATGTGGAGGCAGTGTCCACTGGAGGCTCTGGGGGTCGGGAGAGGGAAAAGAGCTGTAATATGGGAGCTTTTTCAGGACTTGGGAATCATCCATAGTGACATTGCAATGACAGATATTGGCCATTTTATATCATCACATAACATGCAGAACTGTGTGGGAGAGAATGGAGACTACAATGTGAACTATGGTCCATGCTCAGTGACAATGCCCCAGGATGCATTTATCAATTACAGTGAATGTACCACAGTAATGAAGGATGTTGCTTTTGTGGAAGGGTGTGAGAGGTGAGGGGAAAGGAGTATATGGGAATCCCCATATTTTATGTATAACATTTATGTAATATAAGTATATTTAAAAATATATATTATAAAATAATGAACACGTGATCTAGAAGTCAGGACATTTTCCCAGCCTGCTTTGTGTAAGTCTAACCCTTTTAGAGAATCTCAATTACTATGTCAGGAAAAAAATATACACTCAAATATATGCACAGTAACATTTTTAAAAACTAGATAAGATATGCAGATGATTTTTAAAAAATAATTCAAAGATTATATTAAAAAGGTATAATCTGAAAAGGAATTCTCCCTGTTCCCAGCCTTCCTGAATGAGGCACCAGGGTTACAGTTTTTATACCTTTCTAATGCATTGAGAACCATGTACTTTTATATTGCCTTAAAGCATATTATATGTACTGTTCTACACCTTGCTTTAATTTCCTTTTTTGAATTCTTTTTATTGTAAACTGAATATGTAAATAACAAGCCTACAGTAAGACATATACTTATCAAAATGCCTAATGCATAAGACTAAGAGAAAATACTCAAGGCAGCAAGAGAAAAGAGAAACATCACATACAAGGGAAGCTTAACAAGATTAAGTGCTGATTTTTCATCTGAAACCATGGAGGCCAGAAAACAGTGGTATAACATAGTCAAGGTACTCAAAGAAAAAAAAAATCCAAGCATGAAGTCTCTATCCAGCAAAGCTGACTTTCAAAAATGATAGGGAGTTCAAAATATTCACACATAAACAGAAATTAAGAGAATATGCCAATAAGAAACCACCACTTCAAGCAATATGAAAGGAAGTTCTAAGGGTTGAAAGGAAAAAACAGGAGAGAGAGATCTGGAGAAGAGTGTAAGAACTACTAAAAAG
Source organism: Tolypeutes matacus (assembly GCA_026826555.1). Taxonomy (NCBI): domain Eukaryota; kingdom Metazoa; phylum Chordata; class Mammalia; order Cingulata; family Chlamyphoridae; genus Tolypeutes; species Tolypeutes matacus. The sequence continues at coordinate 351,276 of JAKSZT010053854.1, read as the reverse complement.
AAAACAAAAGAGAAATAGAAACAATATGTGACATACGTAAACCCAAAGAAAATATGGCTGATGTAAGAAATTCCTTGAGAGTAGTAACACCGAATGTTAATGAATTAAACTCACCAGTCAAGAGACACAGATTGGCAGAATGGATAAGGAAATATAATCCATCTATATGTTGTCTACAAGACACCCAACTTAGACCCAGGGATTCAAGGAGGCTGAAAGTGAATGGCTGGAAAACAATTTTACAAGCAAACAACAACCAAAAAAGGGCAGGAGTAGCTATACTAATATCAGACAAAAGAGACTTTAAATGCAAAATTATTGTAAGAGACAAAGATGGACACTATATATTAGTAAAAGGGTAATCTTTCAAGAAGAAAGAACAATCATAAACATTTATGCACCTAATTAGGGCACCTAAAAATACATGAGGCAAACACTGGAAAGAATAAGTGAAGACATAAATGCCTCTACAATTATAGTGGGGGAATTTAATACACCATTATCACCATTAAAAAGAACATGACTACAGAGAATCTATAAAGAAATAAAGACTCTGAATAATACATTAAAGGATCTGAAACTAATAAATATATACAGAATGCTACACCCAAATACAGCAAGATATACATTCTTATAAAGTGCACATGGATCATTCTCCAAGGTAGACGACATGCTAGGCCACAGAACAACTCTCAAGGAATTCAGAAAGATTGAGATTACAAAAAGTAATTCCTCTGACCACAATGGAATGAAATTGGAAATCAGTAAGGGCCAGAGCACCATATTAGGCACAAATATCTGGAAGTTAAACAAAAGACTCTTAGACAAACAGTTGGTCAAGGTGGAAATGAAAAAGAAATCAGTAACTAACTTGAAATGAATGAAAATAACAGCACAACATATCAAAACCTAATGGATGTTGCCAAAGCTGTACTGAGTGGGAAATTCATATTCATAAATGCATATATCAATAAAGAAGAAAGAGCTAAAATTGAAGACTTAATTGCACACAGGAAGGAATTGGAAAATGACAACAAACTAACCCCAAAGGAAGTAGAAAGAAGGAAATAACAAACATTAGAGCAGAACTAAATGAAATAGAAAATAAGAAAGCACTAGAAAAAATAAACAAAACCAAAAGCTGGTTCTTCAAGAAGATCAATAAAATTGACAAACCGTTAGCCTGCCTAACAAAGAAAAAAAGAAAGCAGATGCAAATATACAAAATAAGAAATGAAGTAGGGGATATCACCACTGACCCCACAGAAATAAGAGGATAATCTGAAAAATTATATGCCAACAAGAATGATAATCTAGAGGATATGGACAAATTCCTAGAAACTCACAAGCAGCCTAAATTGATGACAGAAGAAATTTATGAACTCCACAGTCCAATTACAAGTAAAGAGATAGACTCAGACATCAAAAACCTCCCAAGTAAAAAGAGCCCAGGGCCAGATGGCTTCACAGATGAATTCTACCAAACATTCCAGAAAGAGCTAACACTAATCCTGCTTAAACTTTTTAAAAAAATAGAGTAGTAGGAACATTTCCTAACTCATTCTATGATGCCAACATTACCCTAATACCAAAGCCAAACAAAGATGCCACAAGAAAGGAAAATTACAGACCAATCTCTCTAATGAACCTAGATGCTAAAATCCTCAACAAAATACTTGCTAATCACATTCAACAACATTTCAAATGAATTATACATCATGATCAAGTGGGTTTCTTCCCGGGTATGCAAGGGTGGTTCAACAGAAGAAAATCAATCAATATAATACACCACATAAACAGATTGAAAAAAAAAACCATATGATCATCTCTATAGATGCAGAAAAAGCAATCAACAAAGTACAGCACTCTTTCCTCATAAAAACACTGCAAAAGATAAGAATAAAAGGAAACTTTCTGAATATGATAAAGGGTATATATGAAATATCCACAGCCAAGATCGTCGTCAATGCTGAAATCCTAAAAGTTTTCCCTCTAAGATTGGGAAAAAGAGAAGGATGCCCAATATCACCACTCCTATTTAACATTGTCTTAGAAGTACTTGCTCGACCACTGAGGCAAGAAAACACTATAAAACGCATCCAAATTGGAAATGAAGATGTAAAAATTTCACTCCTTGCAGACAACATAATCCAATATATAGAAAACGCTGAGAAATCTGAAAAAACATTCTAGAACTCATAAATGAGTTGAGTTAAGTTGCAAGCTATAAGATTAATGATCACAAATCAGTTGCATTTCTGTACAACAATATGAGCAATCTGAGGAGGAAATCAAGAAAAAAAATACTAATTGCAATAATAACTAAAATAAACAAATACATAGGAATAAATTTATCTAAAGATGTAAAGGAATTATATATACAGAAAACTATACACTGTTAAAGCAAATCAAAGAAGACTTAAATAAATGGAATCATATTCTCTGTTCATGGATAGGAAGACTAAACATCATCAAGATGTCTATCCAACCCAAACTAATTTACAGATTTAAAGCAATCCCAATAAAAATTAACACTGTATTTTTAGTTGAATTGTAAAAACTAACTACAACATTTACTTGGAAGGGTAAGAGGCCATGAAAAGCCAAAGACATATTGAAAAAGGACAATGAATATGGAGGTATCACATTACCTGACTTTAAAACTTACTACAAAACTACAGTGGTCAAAGCTGCATGATATTGGCACAAGGATAGACATAATAACCAATGGAACTGAATTGAGAGTTCTGATATAGATCCTCACATATTCAGTCATTTGATATTTGACAAGGCCACCAAACCCACTCAGTTGGGAGAGAATGGTCTCTTCAAAAAAAGCAGCTTGGAAAACTGGATATCCATATCCAAAAGAATGAGAGAGGAACACTATTTCACACCTTACCCAAAAATCAACTCAAGATGGATCAAAGATCTAAACATAAGAGACAAGACCATAAAGACCTTGGAAGATAATGTAGGGAAGCATCTACAGGACCTTGTAAGAGGAAATGGTTTCATGAACTTCACACCCAAAGCATGAGCAGCAAAAGGAAAAATAGATAAATGAGATCTCCACAAAATTAAAAATGTCTGCACCTCAAAGGACATGATCAAGAAAGTAAAAAGGCAGCCTAAACAATGGGAGAAAATTTTTGGCAAACATATATCTGATAGGAGCCTAATGTCCTGCATATATAAAGAAATCCTACACCTCCAAAATAAAAAGACAAACAACCCATTTAAAAAATGGGTAAGAGACCTGAAAGGACACTTCCCCAAGGAAGAAATACAAGTGGCTAAAAAGCATATGAAAAGATCCTTGACATCGCTAGCTATTAGGGAAATGCAAATCAAAGCTACAGTGAGATACCATCTTACACCGTTTAGAATGGTGGCTATTAAAAAAACATCAGACTCTAACTGTTCGAGAGGATGTGGAGGAATGGGAACCCTCATCTCCTGCTGGTGGGATTGTAGAATGGTCCAGCCACTATGGAGGACAGTTTGGTGGTTCCTCAAAAAGCTAACTATGGAAATTCCATAGGATCCAGTGATTCCACTGCTGGGTATATATACCCTGAAGCATTTTAAGCAAAGACACAAACAGATATTTGCACACCAATTTTCATAGCAGCATTGTTCACTATTGCCAAAAGTTAGAATCAACCCAGGTGCCCATCAGTAGACTAGTGGATAAGCAAAATGTGGTACATACATACATTGGAATATTACTCAGCTGTAAGAAGGAATAAAGTGCTAACACACGGGATAACATGGATGAATCTTGAAGCCATTATGGTGACTGAAGCAAGCCAGGCATTGAAGGATGAACACTACATGAACTCAGTGATATGAATTAAGGGAATTGAGCAGTCTCAGAGAGCTATTGTCTTGAAGATAGGTTTACAAGGATTAGAAAGAGAAGAGATGGTTGTGAACCATCACCCATATGGACACAATCTATGGAAAAATGATAGAATGTAGATTTGCATGAAGGGATAGGACAGGATGGTAGTGATATCATTGGCTTAGGTGGTGCAGGGTTGATAGGTGGATAGATAGAGAAGGGTGGGATAGAAGGTCCAGTATCCTGGGGAGAGGGTTGGGAGAGAGACCAGGTGAACACTTGGGATTTGTAGGTATGAGGTTGAAAGTACAAAGGTGGGAATGATCTAACGACAATATGTCAAGGAAAGGTCATTGGTTTAATGTATTGGTGGGGGGGCATATGGGACAGGACACAACTGGAGCAGGGAGTGTGTGAGTGCTCATTCTGTCATAATGTGTTGTATCATGGTGTGGAGACACACATAATGAGTGGGAAGGAGTTGGACTCCTATCTTTGGGAGGAAATAGACAGGTGGGAGTCTCTCAAGAGCAAGGGTGGTTCCTAATGTGGGAAGGACAAACCAGTGTGTCAAGATCTCATGTGCAGGGAAGCGGCTGTGGCTCAATCAGTGGGGCTCCCGTTTGCCATGTGGGAGGCCCCGGGTTCGGTTCCCGGGGCCTCCTGTTGGGGCGGGCCCGCCCACACGGCGTGGTTGGCTGGCCCAGCGAGCACAAGCTGCGGGGGGGGGGGATGGATGAATAAATAAATAAAATCTTAAAAAAAAAAAAAAGATCTCATGTGCATGTAACTAAAAATCTTGTCATCCAATGAGTCAAACCAGGGGTTCCTCGTAGGCCCCAGGGGAATGGGATGGGAGGAATAGAATAGATCAAACAGGGGGTATTTAGTTGTAAGTGGAAATGTTCTTCATTACCATACACAGATGGACCCAGGACAAGGTAAATATCATAAAAATTTATGAAAGTGTATGCTCTGAAATGTAAACCATAGTGTAAACCATTGACAATGTTTTGTAGTTATGTTTCACTATTTTTAAATCAGTTATAACATTGCTACCATCCACATATAAAAAGGTGTAATATCTAGGTAATCTAAGCACCTTTATATATATATATATATATATAAATGACATTTATGTAATTTAAAAAAATGTATTAATATGGGGGCAGGGAAAGGGGAGGATGTTGGTTATATGAGTGTCTCCTGTGTTCTGTGTGTGAATTTGCTGTGACCTAAAACTTCTTTGAAAACAAAATGAAAAATAGCGAGACAATGAGGAATGAGAGGGGTAATGTGCTACAGTACAGACTGGACACCAGATATTGCAGTGATGAAAGACAAAAGGTAAAAAAAAATTTTTTTACATTTTTCACTTTGTTCATATCCCAGTCTTTTAATTTATTTTTATTTTTAGTTTTTTTATTTTTATGTATTTTATCTCTTGCATTTAAACTTACCATTATTTCCTTTTCCTATGAATTGTATTCATCTATTGTAATGACTTCATCTTTGAAGAAGCTTTGGAGAAGTGTTACAACTGGGGTGGGGGAGGATTGTTGGTGGGGGTGTCAGGGATGGGGGATGCATGGGAGGAAGTTCACCTGAGCATAAATATAAGGTATGTTCAAATGTTCAAATGTTCACAGGGCATTGTCCCAGTGGGTGGAGAATCAGTCAATAAATGAGAGAATACTGAATTCCCATCCTGGAGAGCTCTGCCATATTCTATAAGGGATCAGCAACAACCCCCAATTTCAGGGGCAGTGTCTGGTGAAGGAGGATCATCCACTGATGGGCCCTTGATATTGATGACTAGCCTTATGAGTCTTTGCTCTTGTAATTGAAACATAGCCTATTGTTATGGGGTGCCTAAGGGTTGCCTCCAGAGACCCTCCTTGTTGCTCATATGTGGACTCTTACCAAGCCAAATTCAGCATATGAAAGCATTACCTTCCTCCCAGCATGGGACATGACTCCCTGTGATGAGCCTCCCTGGTACTGAGGGATTGCTACCAAGTGCCAAATGCCCATGCAACTGGAAAAAGACATTGAATAAAAGGGGGAAACTGTGAAGACAAATGAGTTTATATGGCTTAGAGAGTTCAAAATGAGTCAGGAGGTCATCCCGAGGTAATGCTTATGCATATCTCAGTAGGATCTCATAGAATTCCAAAGTGTATATCATCCCAAATACTGGGGCTCCTGAGGGCTCTGAAGACACCCAGGTCCTATGTCAGGGCAGATACCTCTCAAGTTTGGTGCCTTGCAAGTGGGCCCTACTTTGGTGCTTGTGCTCCTGAGAGTGACAGAGTTGGACTCAACTATATCTTCCCTGCACATGGCTCATCTGTCACTTTTATTCAAACCTATACTTGGTGCTGGAGTTTGTAGATGTATCTCCAGAGACTTGAGTCTTTGTGATATCCATGTGCCACCTGGGCCCAGAACCTTGGAGGAGCAGCAAATCCTAATCTACAGCTCACTGGACTCACCGAGGACACCTGGCAGGGAGATGATGATGGACAGCATCAATCCAGGGAATGGAAAGAGTCTGCAGCTGCAGGCAGGATAATCCCATCCATCTTCCCCATGGGAAATAAACCCCCTCTCAATTGGAGGTGGAGTGGACATCACCATTCCAGACCCCTCAGGATGGGGGGAAAGAGCTATGGACTAGAGTGGTCTTACTGGTATTCTGCTATAGACATATTGTGACTCAAGCAATGGAAGAAATTACAACACTGATGTGGAGCCAGTGGCCACTGGATGCTCTGGGGGCAGGGAGAGGGAAAAGCAGTTGTAATACAGTGGCTTTTTCTGGACTTGGTAATTATCCTGAGTGACATTGCAATGACAAATATAGGCCATTTCATATCATCATATAACATGCAGAACTGTGTGGGAGAGAGTGTGGTCTACAATGTGAACTATGGTCCATTCTTAATGGCAAAGCCCCAGGATGTGTATATCCATTGCAGGTGATGTGCCACACTAATTAAAGATGTTTATGTAGGAGGTTGTTGGAGGTGTGCGAGGTGGGGCATATGGGAATCCAGATATTTTTTGATTCAGTTGTCCCCAGGAATTTGAGGAGTGTTTGGCATATTTTGGAGGCTTGGTCAGCTAGTTTTTTTGCTGCATCTCTAATTATTCCAGAATGGTTGACATTAAAACAGCATTCTTCTAAGAATAAACAGAGACTTTTTTTGGCAATGAAGAGGACTAGGCTGCATTGACTTTGTAAGTTGACTGCTGCCAAGGAGTCTACCTAATCTTGTACCTGTATAAGGCTTTTGGAGATTTCATCTAACCTGGCTATATTTTAAATTGACTCCTTTCTACACTTGTGATTAAAACTTAACAGGTTCTCACTTAGAATGTTGCCTTTGCCACAAACCACACCCAAAGCCAATATTGGCGCTGGCCACATCCAATGTACAGGGTAAGTCAAGTTTCACCCCCCTTATTGCTTGAGTCTGTGCTGTTGTTTTAAAAGCAGCCTGTTGGGGGCATAGTTATTTCCATGCACAGTTTTTCTTGATTAGCATATAAAATGGTTTTAATATCTGAGTTAAATGAGGGAAGAAGGGATTTCAGTAGCCCAACAACCCCAGAAATGTTATTAATTGTTTTGGGGTTTGTGGTGTGACAAAACATTATATTGTAACAGCACTAAGAAGTTTGAAAGAGCAACAAGGACCTTGCAGTTACTTCGATTCTTTGCTGATTTCAGGGTTTTAAGATAAGATACCATTGTGTCTGGTGTTCCTTTTAAATCTGAAAAAGGATTATTGGTTAACATAATATTATTAATATAACAAAATAGGGTAAATAGCTATAGGTTTTTTCTCATGCAGCCACATTTTTTTGTCACCAGGCCAAGATAGATGATTGGGTTATGCACACAGCTTTTGGGATCAGTGCAAAATCCACCTTTGGCTTTTTCATATGAAGGTGAATGCAGGCTGATTTGACTTGCTTAAGGAAATATTAGAGAAAGATTTAGCAAGTTTTCCATCAAAGTGATAGTGACATAAATGGATATTAATTTCTTGCAGCAAACTAGCAATGTTTGGGATTACTTCATACAGCAGTGGTGTTACGTTTATTTTAACAGAGGTGAGGCAAATCAGATATATATGAGCCAAAGTATTCACCTTTTGCATTCTAGGTGGAGAGGTTGTTTTTGTGACATATAACTATTTTAAAATAATTAAAATTATGATAAACAACATGACACTTTTTTCTAATATTATGCAGAAAACCTTATTAAATTTCCATGAATTTTATACACTCTTTAAGTATTTACATGAACTTTTTACTCATACAAATTTAATCAACAGAAGTTTAAATAATCCCTTTTAAATTTATAACACTTTTAAACCCTTTAACTTAACTATTTTATTATTTTTCATTTTGAAGTTTGAAGAACAATTCTTTTGCAATAATTTGAAATAGAAAGATACTTTTCAGGATTTGACTTTAAGAAAGCAAGTTGAACATTATGTTCTTTTAAAAGTGGTAAGACTTGTTTCTCTTAAACAACCAAGGAAACAATAAGGTTAAAGTACAAAAAGCTATTTTGAATAAAACAGACTTTCTTTCTTGTATACTGTTTATTCAGGAGAAAAATTTTTAAAACTTCTACTTAAACAGATTAATGACTTGAGAAACTGTCACATTAATAGATAAAGAAAAATTTTAGCTTTGAATCATTATGCTATTTAATATTAAATGTTTTAAAATATTAATTTTAGACACATCAAATCTTACTCAACTTTAAACATAAAAAAATTCTTTTCCATGAACCTTCTTCACTTTCTGTATTCATTCAGGTTTTGTTCCACATTTCAGTGTTTCTAAATAACCAGTCATTTTATCTTAGAAAAAAAATTATTTTCTGTTTCCTTAATAATAAAAACACATTCCATACACCCTACATACATAAGTTACCAAAATGATTTTGAAAACTGTCTCAAAGCAAACCTCATACAACAAGCAAATACCACGATTACATTGATTAACAGGTACTTTATTTTAACAGTACAGGAAAAGCTTCTTTCTCAATTGTTTTTTGGAAACTTAAGATTCCCAATGGAATCACAATTATTGTATTTTTAGCACCACTTTATTATGCATATTGAGGTGGCTTCTGACAGATTTTTCTGTTAATATTATCAATTCAGTTTCTGTTTAATAATTACTTCTTGGAAATAAGCATTTAAATATTTCAATTTAAACAATGCTTCTACAAACTTCTTGTAATTATCCATAACTATATAGACTATCTTCATTTCATCTCGAGACAAATTTCACCTTCACAAAACGATTTCTCTTAAACAAACTGGTCAGATTTTAGTCAGCACTTCCATAAACCTTTTACATTTTTCTATATTCAAGTTTTACATTTCTCATTCCATATTATGAAGAAAAAATGAACTATTCATTTCAATTTAGAGCAGACTAGCACAAAAGGAGTTGAGACACTAATAGAAACATAAAGCTTATTAAATTGATTTATAATTCATACTCATTTGGTATGGCTGTTTCTAAGCTTTTTATCATTTCATATCTCTGATTTTATTGCTTTTAAGATTAGATTTCCTCTGGAATCAGCATTGCCTGTAATGTGCAAGCTTGTGTTTGAACACTTTTATTGGTAATTAGCAAACAGGAATATTTGAGCAGTATAAATGCAGCTGATCTCTAATTTAGCAGTTTAGGATTGGGGTATTAGCAGGAGTGTTACTTGGACACAGAATTCTGGTGGCATGGAGGTTTTTAATAATGGGTGTATCCTTAGCAAGGCTTGGGGAGGAATGAGATACTGGGGTTTGTTAGGAAAATGGGTATTATTTTTGAGTGTCACTTTAATTGGGTTGTGGTGTTTTTTTAAGGAGGGGCATTCAGTATCCCATACTACAGGATTTACATGTTCTGGGAGGGTGGAAGGGAGATGGGGAGTGGGGTTGGCTATGGGGCCAAAGGGAGGAGGGGTGATATTTGGGAGTTAGGGATTGGAATAGTGATAGTGGAATGAAGTTGTGTAAACAAGTCTTTCCCTATTAGTGGAGAGGGGCAGGTGGATATAATTAAGAAGATGTGTGTAAAGGAAATGGCTTCTAAGAGGCAGGTTAAAGGTTGGGTTTGGAGAGGCTTGGACACTTGTCTATTAAGCCCTACAATAGAGATAGAAGAATGGATTAAAGGTCCAGAGTATTCTTGTAATACCATTCATGTGGCCCCCATGCCTATTAAAAATGAGATTGGCTTGCCTACTATTGCTATGTTTACCCTGGGTTCAGCCTTGGTGATGGAGATGGTGAGGATGTCTGAGCCTGGACAGCCTCAGTATTCAGTAGGCAGTAGCAGCACTTCTGGGAAGGGCAATCCTGGCTCTGGGTTTGAACTTGTTTTGAGGACAAAAGCCTTCTGGCCTGGGACATGAGAGCACTCCAATTTTCATGTCCTTTTAACCTGCACATTGGGCATGGACACAGCACAGCCTTGGGACTGGGGCAAAATTTTAGGCACTATCTTTCTTGAACACACTTGAAGCAAAGTCCTAGTGGACCTTAATTGAGTTAGAAGGTCATTTTCAGCTGTCCCAGATAGGGGCTGCAATTAAATTATATTTAGCCTGATCTCTTTATAATTTTTGTTTAAGTTCTTCATCTTTAGTGTTAAAGACTCCAAAATCTGTTTTAATTAGGTCTTTTTGAAGGGTTTGTAACCCTTCTTCTAGTTTTTGTAATTTTCTTTTCTAAGGTCTTTGGAGGATTGAGAGATAAAGTGGATGTGTAGTTTTCCTGCTTCTGAGCTGAGATCGATATTAGTTTATTTTAAAAGAGCTTTGGTTAGTGTGTTCATGAATGTTGCTGGATTTTCTTCAGGTGTTTGGTTTATTTCCTGAATTTTGTCACACTTTACTGCTTTTAAGGATGACTTTTTTATTCCTTTGATTATGAAAGTTAGGAAATATGGCATACTGGTCAGGTGTGGGGAGTTGGGTTGGTAGTCCCAGTCTGGGGTTGTAGTTGTATGGCTGTAGGGCCAGTGGGTTGGCAGTTAGGGTCTTGGTTATGAAGGGTGTCAGAGAAAGCTGTAGCTACTGCCCAAATACGGGTTTTTTTCTTTGGGAGTGGCAAAGGAGGAAATAATAACACAGACATTGTGAAAGGTTAGATTGTGTGACTGGGTAATGTTTTGGAATGCCTCAGTGAACTGTGTGGGATCAGAAGAAAAGGAGCCTAAATGGTTTTAAATGTGGGTGAGGTATGAGATGGAAAAGGGGACTCGAACACAGACAATCCCTTCAGCTCTGACCACTTCCCTGAATGGGAGGACAAGGGCTGGGGTTAGGGAGATAGGAGTAATGAGTTTAGTCCAGGAATCGATGGTGGGGAAGGGGGGAAAGGGTCTTTGCAGGGAGGGTTAGTGGAATGGGATGATGAAGGGGTGGGTTCAGAGAGAGCTAATGGGGCAATGGGTGGTGAGGCATGATCAGAAGTTTCAAAGCCAGAAGAGGAATTTTCATGAAGGAGGGGAAGTCAGTCTTGGAGAAGAAGAATTTGATAGGTGGTGCAAGATTTGCAAAGGGATGGATGGTTGTGGAGAAAGAAGAAAGGCTGAACATGGGGAACTTCAGACCATTTGATATTACATTGAATAAAACTTTCAAGATCTCAGAAAACTTGCATATTGAAAGTGCCATATTCTAGCCATTATCTTTATTGTCTAGTTTATATTAAGGCCAAATAATGGTAGAGTAAAAACTGAGTTTCTTTGGTCTTATTTCTCCTCTGGTGTAGGTTATGGAGGAGACAGCCAAGGGGAGGTTCTTTTGGAGGTAATGATTGGGAGCTTCCCATGTTTGGTGAGGTGAAGGTGAGTTTGGTGACCTTTTGGGAAAGAAAGTGTGGAAGGAAAGAAATAAGTACCCTTGAATCTTTTGCTTCCAGACTTGTTAAGGGCTGGTGACAGAACCTGGGACTGGATGTCCACAGAGCCAGGGCATCAGGTAAGGGGGACAGTTTCCTAATAAAGGAGAGGATCACTGACCAAAATAAGATTTCTTGGACAGAGGGACAGAATCCTCTGGAGAGGTTCCTAAACTCACCCGTAATGAATCTATGTCTGGTGTAGGGTGGAAGAACTGCAATGGCAAGGCGGAGGATCACTATGGATTTGATCTGTCTCAATGAAGCCTCCTGGGTCTCAGCATGAAAATGTTAGATCCCAGATTAAAGGGGCTTGAAGGCAGACCAAGATTCAGGCAGGAATCTATTGGGTCACCAGCATGGTAGAGCTCTGAAGAGAGACTTCAGCCCACCTACCCAGGTTAAGAGTGCTCCTTTTGAGCTGGGGGAACTGAGCAGGTTTACAGAAAGGGCATGTGAATGTGATGCAAAGATATAGGGTGGGAAAGTACCAATTTAGCTATCTCACAGTGGGGCATGATGTACCAAGAGCTGTCTGACTGTTGGGGAATGAATGTTCTGTGGCCTTGTGGGGATGGTGATAAGCAAAGGCTGGAATGGGACATTCTTTGAGCATGTGTGAACTCAGGAGCCAAGAAATTGCATTCTACCAAACACATAAAGCTTACACTGACCCTAGAAGAAATAAAAGACCTAAATGAACTAATCAAAAGTAAGGAGATTAAAATTATCATCCTAAACCACCCAAAGATATAAAGCCCAAGACCAGTTGGCTTGACAGATGCATTCTACCAATCGTTTAAAGAAGAATCAATGCCAATCTTGCACAATCTTACAAAAATAGAACAGGAAGAAATAAAATCAAATTCATAATATGAAGTCATCACCCTAATACCAAAGCTAGATAAAGATAAGATGAAAAAAGAACACTATAGAATAATTTCTCAAGTGAATATAAATGCGAAAATCCTCAACAAAATACTTGCAAACCAAATCCAAAAGCACATTAAAAGAATTATGCACCACCATCAACTGGATTTTATCTCAGGTATGAAAGGGTGGCTCAACACAAGAAAATCAATCAAGTAAGAAAAATCACATATTAATCTCAGTTGATGCAGTGGGAGGTGGGGGAGGTGGGCAACATGGGAATCCCAGTAGGTTCCGTGTAATATTTTGGGTATCAAAGCATCTCTTAAAATATATTTATATATATACATAAATAATATTTTTGTAAGCAAATGCACATATATGCATATACATTTATATATCATTTTGCAAATGTTGGTATGTATTGTGAAAATTTTTATTTTTACCCACAATTTAAAAAAAAATTCTAATGTACTTTCTCAATGAAAATGCTCCAAAAGATAGGGATATAAGAATATTTTTCAACATCATAATGTACATATATATTAAAAGCCCACACCTGACATTGTATTCAATGGAGAAAGACTGTCAATGTTTCTGCTGATATGAAGAACAAGACAAAGATGCCCACTATCACCATTATCATTCAATATCACGGTAGAAGTTCTAGGTAGAGCAATTAGGCAAGAGAGAAATAAAAGACACCCAAATAGGAAAGGAAGAAGTAAAACTTTCACTATTTGCTGATGACATGATCCTATATATAGAAAATATGAAAAAATCCACAAAAAGCTACTGGAACATATAGATGAGTTCAGAAAATTGGCAGGATATAAGATTAATATGTAAAAATCAGTGGTGTTTCTATATACTATTAATAAGCAACCTGAGAAGGAAGTCAGGAAAAATATCCCATTGCAATAGAAAATAAAGCATTCAAATATTTAGGAATAAACTAAACCAAGGACATAAAGGGTTTGTATATAGAAAACTACAAAACATTGCTAAATGGAAAAAAAAAGACCTAAATAAATAGAAGGGATTTCATGTTCATGGATTGGAAGACTAAATATCATTAAGATGTCAATTCTATCCAGAATTATCTACAGAATCAACACAATCCCAATAAAACTTCCAACAGCCATTTTAAAAATTGGACAGGCTAATCACCACATTTATTTGGAAGGGTAAGATGTTCTAAATAGCAAAAAATAATCTTTAAAATAAAGAAGAAAAGATGAGAATTCTCACCTCCACTGTTTAAAACATATTACTTAGCGACAGTGGTAAAAACATCAAGGTATTGACATAAATATAGTTATATAAAACAATGGAATAAAATTAAGTATTAAGAAATGGATCCATAAATTAATAGCAAAGTGATTTTTGACAAGGCTGTCAAGCTCACCCAGTTGGACCAGTCTGGGAGAACTGGATATCCCCATACAAATGAAAGAAGACTCCCTATCTCACACCTTATACAAATGAATTAACTTAAAATGGATCAAGGATCTAAATATAAAAGCTAAAACCATAAGGCTCCTAGAAGAAAATTTAGGGCAATGTCTTTAAGATTTTGTGGTAGTCAGTGGATTCTTAAGCTTGCATGAGCAATGAAAGAAACAATAGATAAATGAGAACTCTTCAAACTTAAACAATTTTGTGCATCAAAGAACTTTGTCAAGAAGGTGAAAAAGGGAGCCTACTCAATGGGAGGAAATGTTTGGGAACCATATAAAAAATTAGGATTTTATATGCAAGTTATATAGAGATTATACAACTCAAAAATAAAAAGAGAAGCAACCCAATTTAAAAAAGACCTAAAGAATTCAATAGATATTTCTCCAAAGAGAAAATAAATTGGTCAAAAAGCACATGAAAAGTGTTCAACATCATTAGCTCTAATGGAAATGCAGATCCAAACAATTCTGAGATATAATTTCACAACTTATACAATGGCCATTACTAAAAAAAAAAAAACAAAAACAAAATGGAAACCCACAAGTGCTATAAAGGTTGTGGAGAAATAGGAACACTCCTTCACTGTTGGTGGGAATGTAGAATGGTGTAGCCTTTGTGGAAGATATTTTGGCAGTTCCTCAAGAAAATAAATATAGAACTGCCATATGATCCAGCAATACTTTTACTAGGAATATATTCCAAAGAATGGAATGCAAGGATGCAAACTGATATTTGCACACCAATGATCATAGCAGCTTTATTCATAATTGCTAAAATATGGAAACAAACCAAATGATCATCAGCCAATGAGTGGATAAACAAAATGTGATATATATATATACACACACACACACACAAATGAATGCTATACTACTGTAAGAGGAAATGAAATTGGGATGCAAATGAAAACACGGATGAACCTTAAGAACATCAGGTTGAGTGAAATAAGTCATATATTAAAAGGACAAATATTTTAGGGCCTCATGAACATGAATTAAAATGATCAGTAAACTCATGGAAATAACTCTAGTGTATGGGTTACTAAGAAATAGAATGTGGGTTGAGAAAGGGAGCTGATGCTTAAAGTATGCAGAATTTTTAATAAGATTTCTTGTAAGTGTGTGGAAATGAATACAGTTGATGGTATTACATTATAGTTAGTATAGCTAAAACTACTGACTTATTAATGTGATTGTGGTTGGAAAGGGTATTCTGTGTGTAATATTTCAATTGAAGGGATGCTAGAGATTAATGTACAGATTGTATAACATAATATTTCAGTGGTGGATGAAGATGATTGTTAATAGTATAAGAATGTTCTTCTTTTACAATGTACTAAGAATATGATGATACATGGGAAAATACAAACAATATAATTTAAGGATTATATTTACTAATGTCATAATATATTTTCAGCAATGACAAAGATGATATTGTATCAATTCTACCAGACAAAAATGGAGAGAATAAGGGAGTATGGAATTTTCCTTTTGTAGTTATGAAAACATTCTAATAGTCACTGAGGTGATGACAGAACAGCTCTGTGATAAATATGAGAGCCACTGAGTATACACTTTGAATGGATTGTACAAAGCATGGGACTGAATAACATAATGAATCCTGTGGTGGAAGATGGACTGTGGTTAACTAAACAAATATGAGAAAACTGCTTCTTGAAATATAACAAGATGTAATACTGAAACAGGGTGTCAATGGACATACATATAAGGTATATAAATGTGGTCAAATGTTCATTGGGCATTGCCACAGTGCGTGGAAATTCATGCAATAACTGAGAGAGGGTTACATTCCCTTCCTGGAAAGCTCTGCCATGTTCTCTAATGGAGCAGCAACAGTCCCTCAAGTGCAGGGGCAATGATTGGTACAGGAGGATGGTCCATTGATGGGCCTTGATATTGATGAATATGCTTGTGAGTCTTTGCTCCTGAAACTGAAAGTGCCTAGTTCTGTGGGGTGCCTAGGAGATGCCTCCTGAGAGCCTCCTTGTTGCTCAAATGTTGCCTCTCTCTTTGCCAAACTCAGCATATAAATGCATTACCTTTGCCCCAGTGTGGGACATGCCTCCCAGTGATGAACCTCCCTGGCACTGAGGGATTACTACCAAGCTCAACTAGCAATGCAATGGGAAAAAATAACTCAAATAATAGGGGGAAAAGGCAAAGGCAAATGAGTTTATATGACTAAGAGACATCAAAATGAGTCAGGATGTCATCCCTGAATTAACGCTTATGCATATCTCCACAGGATCTCATAGACTGCCAAAGTGGATACTACCCCAAATAGTGGGGCTCCTGAGGGCTCTGGAGAAACCCAGGTCCTAGGGTCAGGGCAGATAGTTCCAGAGTTTGTGCCTTGCCACTGGGCCCTACTTTAGAGTGTGTGCTCCTGAGAATGACACAGTTGGACTGTTATGGCTTTCCTCCACATGGGTCATCTGTCCCTTCTATTTGAACCTATACTTTGTGCTGGGGTTGGCAGGTATAAATCCAAGAGACTAGACTCTATGGGATATCCATATGCAGCTGGGCCCTAAGCCTCAGCAGAGTTGCAACACCTACTCTCCTTTTCACCCAGGACAACTTACAATGAGGTGAGGATTGACAACCACCATGCCAAGGAAACAAGAAAGCCTACAACTGCAAGGAAGAGAGTCTCATCCATCAGCTCTATGGGATCAAAGTGCCCTCTCAATTAGAGGTGGAGGGGACATCAACATCCCAGAATCCTCATGATAGGGGTATGAACTATGGACTAGAGTGGACTTACTGGTATTCTACTATAGACTTATTGTGATTGTAGCATTGAAAAAATTACAACATTGATGTGGAAGCAGTTATCATTGGAGACTGTGCCACTGGTAGCAGGGACAGGGAAAAACAGGGGTAATATGGGGGCTTCTTTGGGACTTGGGTATCATCCTGAATGACATTGCACTGACAGACATAGGTTATTATATATCTTCCCATGACCTGCATTATTGGTGAGAGAGAGTGTAAACTACAATGTGAAATATGGTCCATGCTCAGTGGCAATGCTCCAGGATGTGTTTATCAATTGCAATAAATGTGCCACACTAATGAAGGATGGTGTTTATATGAGAGGGTGTGGGAGGTGTGGGGAGCAGGGAATATGTGAATCCCTTTATTTATTTATTTTTTATTGAAGCTTAACACTCATACATGACCCTACATAAACAATAAGTGTATAGCAATAGCTGTGAACTTACAAAACTAACATACATAACAACATACAGGGCTTTCATATCTCAACCTACCACAAAAATCTTGCATTGTTGTTAAAGATTTTTAACTAGTAATTAAAAGGATCCTCAAAATATTACTACTAACCAAGTTATTTCCCCCAAATCACCTTATTATTATTTTTATCTCATTTATACCTCAACATACATAAACAATAAGTGTATAAAAAAAGTTGTGAATTTACAAAGCAAACATTCATAACATCATACAGGGGTCCCATACATCAAACCTCCAACAACACTTTCATTGTTGTGAGATATTTGTTACAAGTTATGAAAGAATATTTTCAAACTCTTACTGCTAATTATAGTCCTCTTCTTATATTTGGTGTATTTTTCCCCCAACCCACCTTATTATTATTTTTTAAAATATATTTTTATGACAGAAGGTGTAAACTTACAAAACAATCATGCACATGTGCAGAATTCCCAAACAACACCCTTCTATTGACACACCACACCATGGTGGAATATTTGTTACAGATTAAGAGATAATATCATCCTATTATTACCAGATCCATAGCATGCAATTGGCACACAATTTCCATACTCCACCATTATCAACACAGTTCATCTTTAGCATAGATGCAAAAATATTACATTATTACTCTTAACCACAATCCATAGGCCACTCCAGTTGTATTTTTCCCATGCCTCTCCACATTCAAGCCACCCTGCAATCGTGATGTACATCTGCTCTAGCTCACAAGGACAATCTTGCTTCCATACCATAAACCACAATTCTCATCTTCCTCTGGGTTTACTGTTTTATTCAGTCCCCAGCTGATTCTCTACCTTTCTGTCAATTGGTATTTACATCCCTAGACTAACCTTTTCAGCCACTTCCCCATTTATAAAACAGCTGTTACTCAGTATAATGTGTTACCATCAACTCTGTACACTTTTACAGTAAAGCTAATTAAAACTTCTACATACAATATCAGTAGTCCATCTCAGTCCTCCTCTTATCTCACTTAAGAATTCACCAACTATCACCAGGTCTTCAAGATATTTTCCTACATTTTCTTCTACAAGTATTATGATTCTAGCTTTTTTACTTAGCCTTTTTATTCATTTTGAATTAATTTTTGTATAAGGTGTGAGATAAGGGTCCTCTTTCCTTCTTTTGTTATGGATACCTTTTTTTCTCAGCACAATTTGTTGAATGGACTGCTCTGCCTGAGTTGGGTGGGTTTGACAGGCTAGTGAAAAATCACTTGACCATAGATGTGAGGGTCTGTTTCTGAACCATCAATTAAGTTCTATTGGTCTATATGTCTGTCATTATGCCAGTGCCATGCTGTATTTACCACTGTAGCTTGGTAATATGATTTAAAGTCCAGAAATGAGCTTGGTAATATGATTTAAAGTCTAGTAACTTTATCATTTTAAGATCTTTTGGGCAATTCAGGACCCCTTACCCTTCCAAACAAGCTTGATAATCATGTTTTCCATTTATTTTTAAAATGCTGGTGGAATTTTTATCGGGGTTGCATTGAATCTGTATATCAATTTGAGTAGAGTTGATATCTTAATGATATTTAGTCTTCCAGTCCATGAGCATAGAATGTTCTTCCAATTATTTAGGTCTTTTTAAAATTTAATTTAACAATGAGTTGTAGTTTTCTGAATACAACTGCTGTACATATTTGGTTAAGTTTATTCCTAAATATTTGGTTTTCATCTGTCATGTTTCATTTTCACCACTCTATTGACACTTTTAATTACTTTTATTGATATAATCATCATTTCTAGATTCTCTTCCAGGCCTCTCTCCTGTCTTTTCTTTCCAGGCTGTAATAAACCCTTTACTATTTCCTGCAAAGTGCGTCTCTTGGTTACAAACTCTCTTGGTTTCTGTTTATCTGTGAAAATTCTAAACCCACCCTTATTTTTTAAAGACAATCTTGCCTGATAAAAGATCTTTAGTTGGAAGTTTTTTATTGCAGTATCTTAAATATATCATACCACTGTCTTCTTGCTTCCATGGGTTCTGGTGAGAAGTAAGCCTTTAATCTTAGTGGGTATTCCTTACATGTCATGCATCACTTTTCTCTTGCTGTGCTCAGAATTCTCTCTCTCTCTCTCTCTCTCTTTTTTTTTTTGCATTAGACATTCTGAATAGAATTTGTCTTAGAGTTTCTCTGTTCAGATTTATTTGGATGGGAGTACTTTGTCTTCTTGGACATGGATATCTATCCATCAATAGAGTTGAGAAATTTTCTACTGCTATTTCTTCAAATTATCCTTCTGCACATTTTCCCTTCTCTTCTCCTTCTGGGGCACCCATGGTACATACATGTGTACATCTCCTGCTATTGTTTAGTTCCCTGAGACCTTGCTCAAATTTTTCCAATCTTCATATGTTTTTCGTGTGTTCATTTTCAGAGGCATTTCTTTCAAGCACACCAATCCTTTCTTCTGCCTCCTCAAATCTGCTATTAAATGATTCCAGTGTATTTTAAATTTCATTTATTGCACCTTTCATTCCCATAAGATCTGCTATTTTTCTATGTGTGCTCATCCAATGTCTTCTTAATATCCTTAATTTCTTTAGCCATCTCATTGAATTTATGAAGGAGGTGTGTTTGAACATCTATGAAGAGTTGTCTCAACTCCTTTATGTCATCTGGAGGCTTATCTTTTTCCTTTAACTCTGCCATATCTTCCTGTGTCTTGGTGTGGATTGTAAATTGTTGTTGGTATCTTGGTATCTGGCTTACTAGAGTACTTATTCTGCATGCAGTTTTTCTCTTTAGTTTAGAGCTACCTGCCTTTGCTGGTTGTCTAGTAGGAGCCAAGGATGTCATTAGTGCTATAAGCTATAGAGACTCAAGTTGCCTTCAGTGCCCCAAGGACCAATGAAGCTTCTCCCAACTCTCTCCTTTGTCAAGGGTAGGGGCAGAGCCACAGTTGTGTGGAATAATCAAAGTTGTGTAGTACTAGACTCTAGTTTCCCAGAGAGACAGATGAAGCTTCACACCCCTTTCTCCCCTGCCTGGAGTGGGTATTGCTTTGGGCAACAATCTATGCAGTTCAGGTTCAAGATGACCACAGTTGCCCAAGTAGGAAAGGCCTGCCAGCTCCCTCCTTGCTAGATGTGGGTCTGAAACCTAGGCTAGACCTGCAGGTCAATCTCGGTGAAAATAATCATTCTCTTCCGTCACCATGATTTTCAGTCAGCCTGGCTTCCCCTCATGCTGTGGGGGTGGAGTCAAAATGGCAGCTACCAGCCTCGTTCTGACTTGGACAGGTTCAAAGTTCTGCTTCTTACTAGTTAATACCATGATAATTAAAGAAAAATTAAAAATTTAAATTATTTGCATGAATTTTGCTGTTCATTATATTGTGCAGTGTCACCTTTAAATACAAGTATGAGTATTTAACTCATATGTAGAATCAATAAATTACACAATTCCTGTTTTGTAACTCTTAAAAAAAAAACTGAATGTAGCTTACTTCCATATATATATATATGGAAAGTTTGGAGAATATGGCTCACCACTGTCCTAGAGATGATTCTTTAAATGACTTGTCTTATACTTCCCAACTCAGTAAAGAAATGAGGACATCTTCTTTTCAAAAAAGAAACAAAACTTAAAAAATAAAATAAAAAATTGCTCAACAAAAAAAAAAAGTTCTGCTGTTCTTGGGTTATAATTTAGCCAGCCAAACTGACTGGTCAGTAGCTGACATTGGTGGCCAACCAACTCTTCAACCCTGTTTTTTGGAAATGGAGCTTCCAATTCCTGCCACAGAATAGCTCCTGGAGTGGCTTGTGCCACCAAAGTAGGATGATCACTGGCCTCTGAGGCATGGCCTGTTATTTCCCAGAGAGGCTTGCACAGTTTCCCCCAGCTACCTCCTTATCCAAGGTGGGACTGGGGCTTAGGCTAGAGTGGCAATCTGATCTAGATGGAAAGAAGCTGGTCCCTACCTACACTGTGATTTTCAGTCCACCCCACTTCCCCTCTTGTCATGCAGGGAGTTAAGATGATAGCTACCAGTCTCTTTCTGAATTGGACAGGTTCAAACTTTAGCTGTTTTAGGATTTTACTTTACCCCACCAAATTTACTAATCAGTGGCTGAAGTTGGTGCCCAACCATCTCTTCCTCCCTCATTTTTGGAAAGTGGAGCTTCCAATTCCAGCTGAGAACAGTTCCTGAGGTGGCTTGTCCCTCCAGTGGAGGATGGGCACCAGCCTCCATGGCTTGGGGTGCTTTACTCATGAATCTTCTCTGCTGATTGGCAGTCTCCTCTTTCCATTCTTTCAAGTATGCTGAAGGATGCACTTCTGGTCTCCTGGAGCCCCCAAACAAGTCCTTTAGTTAGTTCTTGGTGATTGCTAACTGCTCTGTAGCAGGAGCTGATTCTAGGAGCACCTTACTATGCCACCATCTTGCTGGTTGTCTTGAATCCCTATATTTTTTGTGTAACATTTATTTATTCTAAGTACTTTTAAAAAATAAAAAAAATATATAAACAAAACAAATAAAAGCCATATAAATTTTGAAAAAATAAAACTAAAAAGGATGTCAATATCCAGGTGGGTATATATGATATTAACTATAATTATTATAAAGTTTTGATGATACTCTTTCATTGTAACAATTGTTTCACAAGAAGGCAAGGTGTTGGTGGTGGGGTAACTTATGGGAGCCCTGAATGACGATATGCATGTTTGTTTTGTAAGTTCACAACTTTTACTATATGCTTATTCTTTACAGATATTCATGTATGAATGATAAATTTCAATACAAAAGGTTTTATAAAAATAACTGTGGAGAACTGGAAAATTCACAAATATATGGAAGTTAAAAAATCACACTCACATTGTGAGTCAAAGAAGAAATTGCAAATAAATCAATAAATATCCTGAGATAAATGAAAATGAGCACACAACATATAAAAACTCATGCTTCCCAATATAACCGAGTTAGACTCATTTACAATTTCCCTACACATGGTTCCTCAGCCCTTTTTATTTGAACCTATAATTAGCACTATACTTGTTAAATGTAAGTCCCAGAGATTAAATCTTCAGTCTGTTCATAGGCCCATTGAGCCCTGAAATGAAGCAGAGTTGCAATACCTACTCTCCAGTTCATTGGACTGATTCAGGACAACTAAGAAAAGAAAGATGATGGACAATGCCCATTCCAAAAAAAAACAGAGAGTATTCACAACTGCAAGCAAGACAGTTTCATCCATCTGCCTCATGGGATTTTCAAAATCAGAAACAGAGTGGACATCACCATCCCTCAATCCAGTGGCTACTAGAGGTTCTGCGGGAAGGGAAAGGGAAGAATGGGTGTAATATGGGGGGCATTTTGGGGACATTGGACTTGTCCTATATGACATTGCAGTGATGGATATAGGCCATTATAAAATTTGTCATAAGCTACAATTGTGCACAACACAGTGTAAACTATAATGTAAATTATACTCCACATTTGGTGGTTATGATTCAATATATGTTCATCAATGTTAACAAATTTACCATTCTAATGAAAAATGTTGTTAATGTGGGGAGGTGTGTGAGGGGTAGGGTGTGGGACATATTGGGGGTTGCTTATATTTTTATGTAACATTTATGTAATCTAAAGCTTCTTTTAAATATTAATTATAAAATAGAAAAAGATTGATGAATGAACAAACATAAGGCAGTAAAGCATCTATGGACTAAAGTAGACATTATCATTCTAGCCATGGAAAAACTTGTAACATTGATATAAAGGCACAAAGGGTCTGAGGGAAGTGATAAGGAACAATAAGTGTAACTTGGGGCATTTTTGGGACATTGGCATTGTCCTGCATGACATTGCAATGACAGACACAGGTCATTATACATCTTGTAAAAACCTATAAAATTGTGCAGTGTAAAGTAAACTATATGTAAACTATCAACCATAAATATTAGCAATGCATCAATAGATGCTCATCAATTGTAACAAATGTACCACACTAAGTAAAGATGTTGTTAATGTGGGAAAGCTAATGCATGTCCTACCTCAATCAGCATGGGTTTAATACTTTCAGTGATGTACTTTACAAGAGGATGAAATTCAGACAGAGATACAATCCAGAGAGGAAGCAGCCAGAAGCTGGACATCAGTGGGACCTGAAAGGTAAGGGAGATACCCAGAGATGCTGCCTTTCACTTTGTCATGTTACAGATTAGGAACCAAGGATGGCTTGTAGTCAGCTATACAATGCCAGTCTTCTGGAAAAAAGCATCACCTTGTTGATACTTTGATTTGGAATTTTCCCGACCTGAAACCAAGAGTGAATAAATTCCCAGTGTTTAAGCCAAACAATTACATAGTATTTTCTTGAGCAGTTTAGGAAACTAAAACAAACTCACTGCTTCCTTGTGCCTAATTTTTTCTGTTGAGAAATTTGTCCATAATCTAATTGGGATGCCCTTGAACATAAAATGTTGCTTTTTTCTTGTCATTTTCAGTACCCTTTCCTTGTCCTTTGCTTTTGCCAGTCAACCATCATATATCTGGATGCATTTCTCTTCACATTTACCTAGTTCTGTATTCAACGGGATTCTTGGATCTGCTTATTCATGTCTTTGCCAAGTTTGGTGTCTTCTCTCTCTTCCCTTCATATCTGCATTTTCACTTTCTCTCATACTTTTTCTTTTTGGCCTTCAGCCTGACAAATTTCAATTGTCTTTTCTTCAAGTTCACTGATTCTTTATTCAGTCATCTCCAATCTGATGTTGAAACCCTTTCAGATATATTTTTTTATTACAGTTATTGTGGTCTTCAATTCCACTTGTTTTGTTTGGGTTCTTTTTAAAATTTCTATTCCTTTATTGAGAATCTCATATTCTTCATTTATTGTTTCCCAGATATCCTCTAGTTATTTGTCAGTATTTTCATTCATCTCCTTGAGCATGCTGATTTTTAAAAAGACTTTGTCCAGAATATTTACAGTGTTTACTTCTCCATTGATAATTTCTGGAATCTTATTCTCTCCTTTTTGGTGGACTGTAGCCATTGGGCAATTTGATGTAATTATGAATTCCAAAAATATATATTGGATTATGCTTAAAAATTGATCTATTCTTCTGAGCATGATTAAGTTATGATTAGGGCATTGGCTGGGCCATGTCAGTAGGGTGTTGAGGCCACCCCTCTTGGGGGATGGGAGAATTAAATACAAAAGGCATGGGAAAGGACTGTGGGAGCTGTTCTGATGTTGGAGTTTTGATGCTGGAGCTGGGGAGGCAAGCAGACAGAGGAGCTTGATCATGAGGAAGGAGAGAAGGCCCCAAGATAGAGATGAGCCATTCACCTGAGAGTTTACAGCTGGCCTTGTGGATAGAAGAAAAGCCTAGAAAGCCTTGTAATCTATAGCTGACCTTGTGGAAGAAACAGAGGCACTGAGCCTGGAGAGAAATGCAGCCCTGGGAAAAGAGGAACCCAAGAAGCCTGAACCCTGGCAAAGATCAGCAGCTGTCTTGCTTCAATACTTGGCAAAGGACTTTGGTAAGGGAAGAAACTTAAGCTTTATGGCCTGGTAACTGTGGACTTCTACTCCAAATCCATATCCTTTATAAAGACCAACCTATTTCTGGTATTTTGCATCAGCACCCCTTTGGCTGACTAATACATGGACCATCAATTCCTGTCTGTTCATGTCTTGTAATATTTTGTTGTACATTTTACATTTTAACATTTAAAAAATTTAACTCTGAGATTTAGTCCCTGAGCTGACTGTTTGATGATTTTGCATCCAGATAATGATATGACTGAGATTTTCTTGAGTGACAGGTTCTACCAAACCAACTCAAAAACACCTTTCACTGTCTTTGAGAATTGCTTTTTCATTGACTGGTGCTCACTTTCAGAGTTCAAATTTCTTATCAAAAAGTCAGCCTAAGTTGAGTGTAAATTTCAGGGTTCTACATGTGTATTCTACATCTGTATCTTTTCATTGGCTTATGCTTGCTAGTGGCCTTAGTAATTTCTCTACTTACAAGAGTTTAAATGTTCCTTCTACTACCTAGGAAAGAGGTCTTCTTACTATATTAATTGGCCAAAGTGTTTCCAATGCAAAGTACCAAAAGTGGTTTGGCTTTTGTAAAAGGGATTTATTTGAGGTAAATGCTTACAGTTAAAATTCAGTAAAAATTCCAACTCAAGGCACCATAAGAGGTGCTTTCTCTTTAAATTCAGAATCCATGTGCTCAAGCAAGATGGCAGGTGATCTCTGCCTAGGTCTCTGCCTTCACTTCCAGAATCTACTTTTCCTGGAGTCCAGCTGTGGGCAACCTGAGATAGGGCTTTTCTCTTAGAATGGGTCCTCTCTCAGGCTTGGCTGTTCTGCTTTCTTCCCAAGTTCAGCTGCAATATAGGCACAAGGCTCTTCTCTCTTTGGCCCTCAGCTCTTTGAGTCGCTCCTTTCTCTCACATGGCAGGATCAAATATTTCAGGGCTCCCTTTTCCTGTGTCTTTCCATTTATATCAGACCCAGCATGAGGGCAGAGACTCAACCTGAATCATGTAGTCCAATTTGAAAGTGTTTCACACTACCACTGTCCTCTTTGTGGGATTCATAAAATAATTTCACACTGCCACCATTACTATCTGGGTTTTCTGCTTTAAGACTTAAAGTATATACATCATTTCCACTGGTTGCCTGACAGCTGATTATTACACTGATTTCACATTTGCAAGTTGCTTTTGCTTTGATGCAGGTTACCAGATAGCAATTTCCCAAGTAAGTCTTTCCCAGGGGGACCAAATGCAGGAATCCACAAAGGGAGTGCCAAGTGGCTCCAAACTACCCTAGGGATGGCATAAAAGAGGGGCCAAGAAAGGGACCAAAACCTTCTCCTATGACTCTTTGAGGCTGTGTTTTCTGGATTTATTTGAATGGGCACTTGTCCAATAAATGCAGCCCTTTAACACTTTCC
Source organism: Tolypeutes matacus (assembly GCA_026826555.1). Lineage (NCBI taxonomy): Eukaryota > Metazoa > Chordata > Mammalia > Cingulata > Chlamyphoridae > Tolypeutes > Tolypeutes matacus. The sequence continues at coordinate 324,942 of JAKSZT010053854.1, read as the reverse complement.
TATGGTTTATATATATATATATATATTTAAATATGCTTTAGATTACATAAATGTTACCTAAAATATATAAGGAATTCCCACGTGCCTTGCTACCTCCCTTTCCCACAATTTCCCATATTAACAATATATTCATTAATGTGGTAAATTTTTTACAATTGATGAACACACACAGAAACATTGCTACTAACCATGGACTATAGATTACATTATAGTTTATACTCTGTCCTGTATAATTTTGTAAGTTAGGACAAAATATACGATGGCCTGTATCCATAAATGACTCCTGGGAATGTGTCTCTCTGGCAATGAGGGATTATTACCAAGCACCAACTAGCAATGCGTCTGGAAAAAGATGATGAACCAAAGGGGAAATAGTAAATACAAATGAGTTTTTACAGCTAAGAGATTTCAGTGAGTTTGCAGGCCATTGCAGAGGTGACGCTTATTCAAATCTCAACAGGATCTCTTTGAATACCATAGTAAAAAGTGCTTCAAATAACAGCTCCTGAGGGCTCTAAAGATATCCAGAAAGTATAAGCAGGGCAGACAGCTCAGAAATTTGGGGCCCTGTCAGTGAGCCTTATTTGGGAATTTATGCTCCCCAGTGTAACAGAGTTACTCATTTCTAGATTCGCTACCATGGCTCCTCTGCCCCTTTTATTTGAACCTATAATTAGCATTATACTTGATAACTATATGCCCCAGAGATTTAAATATTTGGTCTGTCCTTGTGCCAGTTGAGTCCTGAATTTCAGCAGACTTGCAGTACCTACTCTCCAGTTCATTGGACTCACCCAGGACAACTAAAAAAAGAAGATGATGGACAATGCCCATCCTAAGGAACAGAGAATGACTTCAACTGCAAGCAAGATAGTTTCACCCATCTGCCCCATGGGATCTATGCTTCTTCCAAATTGGAAGTAGAGTGAGCATCACCATCCCCAAATCCTCAAGATTGGGGAATGAACAGTGGACTAAAGTAGACTTATTATTATTCTACAATAGATATTATTATTCCAGCAATGAAAGAACTCTTAGCATTGGTATATAGGCAGTGGTAGGAGTGATAGGAGAGGAAAGAATAGGTATATTATAGAGTATACTCTCTTTAATTCTCCTCTGTCACTTTTGTCTGAGGGCAGTACAGACAATGGCTGCTTTAGAGCTATGCATCCAGTCTTTTGAAGTAGCTATTCAAAAGTTGTGTTCAACAACATGGAGCACACCTCTGTATCTTGGAGGAGTAGGTTTTATTATCCCACATTGATGCTGACAAGCTGCACCATTTGTCCAGGGTTGAGTACCTCACTGCTGCCTGCTATGAGGTTGAATGATGGATGATGATAGCCTCTGCAAGGAAAATGTAATTCACTTGAGTTTACCCAGTACACCATCCTCTTCCTCCTGCTCTTTGATACTGCACAGAGTTCCATTAGGTACTGAAATCTAAAAGTAGTTGATCCACACAATTCCTGCCTGTTTAATAGTTGTTCTGATGAGTTACTGATTTCTAGACCTTCTTACTCTGCCATCTTCCCACAATCTTCTATCCCACACATTTTTAGTCATAGTTAATTACAGATTATTATTTCTACCATAGAATACTTGCAGAAAAGAAAAGTCATCTACTAGTTTACCACCAAGAAAAATCTTCCAGGAACTTTTTGGTGTTTATTCTTCCAGTTGTTTGCTCCCATTCTCTGTTTCCCTCCCTTGTTGTCTCTTCCTGTGTCTACCTCTGTGTCTGTCTTCACACAACACAACAATGGGAACCTTATTGTTCTAGCACACAATATGTTTCCACATTAGTTTTATTAATTGTACCATATGAGAGTTTAATATGATTAGCCCCAAATATTTTTATTTAACCTTAGATAAAATTGTGATTGAAATTGTGAACACAAATACTTAAAAAATCTAGAACATTGGCTTGTCCTTAACATTTAAAATATTTTCAAAGCAATTATCAAAGAATGGAAGGAATCACATCTATCAGCCTAGTGGTGTGAATGTGTAGTTTGAATTATTGTTGTGTGTTCTTTCTATTTTGGGATAATGAGGCAATGTTTATGTACTATTCATTTGCTTGCTGAATATAAATTGTTCCCCATTGACATTTTTTTTTCCTTTTGAATGTAGATATTTACTTTTTTATTTTTATTTACTTTTCTATTCAATGTAATCATTTTTTGGGGGGGGGCAGGTTTGAATACTGAAAAACTGTTTATCGATTGGTCATGGAAAATTTTATTTATTGTTTAAATGTGTTTTATTGGAAATAGAATTCATTAAAATGTTTGTTGTAGAAAACATGCAGCCATCTAATTTGCAATGGGAAGGTTATCTCACTGTATGTGATGATCCTTATTTAATCTACAACTCAACCATTTAATAATTGATTTCACTTCATTAAGACCCTTTGTCTTGACTTCCTACCTAGAGACCTGCAGAGGAAAATTACATATTGATGTCAACATTAATTTCTAAGGAAAAAGAAATGCTATATTCCCTGCCATTTTTATTATGTGTAAAAATATGAATTTTTTTCAGTCATTAATGTCTCCTGGAGCTGGATACTTAAATTATTTCTCTTTCTTTGCTAATTGATACACTGAGATGAATAACCTTGAAGATTCATTTTTATTTATACCCTTGAATATTTTCTTAAAATATAGTTCTAAAACTAGAATTCTCTTTGTTTCTCCTTTTATGCTTTTGTTTTATAAGGAAGACTTACAATTAACCATATATTCTTTTCTATGTTTCATTACCAGAGAAGAACTTATCTTTAGTTTGGGTATTTGGAAAGAGAGAAAGAATATATGTTTTACCATTAGAATGATATTTTAATATTGATAATAATTTTTACATACTCACTCTTCATTAAGGACTCAAATTAATAAATTATATACTAACTTTAATTTCTACTTTAAAATTCTTATTGATAAAATTAAATGAACAGAAAAGTAAAAACAACAACAAGAAATTAAATGAACAAAGCAGAAATATACAAAGAGAAAGAGGAACACATTAAATAGTATACTCCATGTAATCTAAAACTTAGTTAGATGATATGATATCAGTGCAAAATTGTCAAATACATAAATAGAAAAAATGTCTAGAACTAGATTGGCATGTATTAACATTTGTTTTAGTTGAAGGAGAGAAGATGTTCTTTTCAATAAATGATTCTGACTCTATTGTATATTCACATGGATAAATTAACCTTGTCACCTACTTTAAATCATAAACAAACAAAAATCCATTCAAGAATAAAGTCAGATAAAATAGAGAAAGGTAAAACAATAAGCTTTTAGAAGAAAATATAGGAGAATATCTTCTTGATAATGGGAAAATAAAATGTTTCTTAAATAGGACACAAATTTCTACCCATAAGTGAAAACATGATGAATTTGATTAAATTAAACTTAAAAATCATCAGAAAAAAGAAGTAATATTGTGAAAAGACAATCCAAAGCCTGTAAGACATCATTTGCAAATTATACACCTATAACATGTCCTTATAAAGAAAAAATAAAAAGTATAAAACAAACAACAACAGCAAAACAAACAAACCAACAAAAAGAATATATAAATAATTCTACACATCAATTAAAGAGGCAGGAAACCCAGTACAAAAATGAGTAAGAGACCTGAACAAGAACTTCACAGAAAATAACACCATGTTTCCAACAAATTTATGAAGAGGTGCTCACCTTGGCTAGGTATAAAAAAAAATAAAACAACTTAAAAACCATGCTGAGATAATACAGCACACACATAAATATAGTTATGAGGATTTAAACACATAAGAAACTATTTATGTTAGTATAAATTATACAAGCCAGCTGGATAACAGTTTGACAGTATCTACTAAAGATGAATGTATGCCTATTCTATGATACAGATTTTCTATGACCCAACATATACCCAACAGAAATGAAAACATATGTTTTCTAAAATACATGTTTAAGTCTAATCCTAGGCTGGATTTTATAAAAGCCAAAACTTGTAAACAATTCAAGTCCATCAACTATGAAATAGATAATGAATTAATTTTTATTCATAAATTGGAATATGATGCAATATAAAAATGAACAAATCAAAAAAGAACAACTGCCTGTCAAGATAGTTGAATCACAGGAAGTAAGAGACAAAATGGTGTATATTTAGTGGGTCCATTTACATAACTTTAAAACACAGGTAAAAACAACTCTCTTATATAAGAAATCACAGTAATAGACACATTGGGAAAGGGTAGTATGACTGAGCGTCAGAACAGGGGTCTACCTGAGTATGATAGTCTGTTGGTCTGTCTGTGGGAAGGTCATAAGACAAGTTCAGTTTGTGAAAATTACTTGCAAAGTAAGTTGATGATTATTTCATTTTCTGTATATAGGTTTACTTCACAAAAATTTTACAAAAAAACACTAAAGCAATGTAATTAAGGAATGTCCTTTTGTTGTTACCAGGAATTGCAAACACAGAGAGTTGGCCCACAGCATGCTTCTAAGGGCACATTCTGGAGCCCAGCTGCTCAGTTGCTCATCTATAATGTTGAGGAAGTTATTTGAGCTTTCTGTGTCTCAGTTTCTTCATCTGCCTGTGGGGTAGGGTGATGGGCGAAAAAACAGCTCCCAAAGATTTACATGCCCCAATCCCTAGAATCTGTTAATGTTAATTATATGGCAACGAGACTTTGCAAGATTTTGAGATGGGTAAGATTATTGTATATTATCCAGGGGTCCAAAGTAATCACAAGGGTCCTTACAGTAAGAAGGCAGGAGAAGTCAGAGTCATAAAAAAAGGCCATGTAACTACAAAAGCAGGTATTGGAGTCATACATCTTGGAAATGGAGGAAGGGGCCACAATTCAAGGAATGCAGGAGCCATTAGGAGCTGGAAAACACAAGGAAACAGATGCCATGATGATCTCCAGAAGGATCCAGGCATGGCAATGCATTGACTTTAGCCCAGTGAAACTGATTTCAAATTTCTCTGCCCTCAAAACATTAAGATAATTAATTTGAGTTCTGTTAAATCACTAAATCTATGGTAATTTGTCAAGCAGGAACTATTAATACTTTCCCTGCAGAGCAGTTGCAAAGACTAATTACTTAACAAATGTCATGTGATTGGAACATACCTACATTTGTACATGTACACATTTGAGGTTGGTTCATTTTAATAATAATGGCAAAACAATTATTCATGGTACACTGCAATCTGAGAGATCAGACTCAATTGCATATTCAATTTCTGTTGATGCTTTCACAATTTAAAATTGTGTATTTACAAATTTACTACAATGAATATAAATAGTTTTAGGATCCAGAAATATTGTAACATTTTTAACTGTGGTGACATTTTTTAAGTAGTTTAAGGCAATATTTTAAAAGAGATTGCCTGGGATTTCAGATGTAATTGAACCAAAAAAAGAGAAGAGATTAGAACAGAGATACACTCTCACTGCATCATCACTCATAGTAGCAAAACTTGAGAAACACTCTGAAGGATTAATGACTCAGGATAGTCACACAATTTGTGATTTGTCCAGGCAATGTAATACATCTATTAAATATTGCAGAATAATCAGAAAGTTGAAAATTTAAATAATACCATACATTGAATTAAGATGTGGTCATAAAATAATATTGTCTAAGCAGAGTGAAACATAATTATAAAACTATTTTAAAAACTAATATTATTTATGTTAATGGCATAAAAATGACTAAAAGGAAAAATCCCAAAACTATTAGTTTTGGAATTCTGGAGTATGGATTATGTTTCTTTTCATACTTGCATTTAATCTTTAATTATCCAACAATGATAAGTTGTTACTAATAGAATCAGGAAACAGTTATATACAAGTGCAATTTATGAAGCTTATTATCACTTGTATAATTTTGGATTAAGTTTTACTATTTTCCCTCACAACAAGATGATGAAATAATTTCATGTGTATGAGAAGTGATTTGACTGACATGGGTTACCATTTCTCTTTCATCAGAGAGACAAACTGTTGGGGGAACTTTTTGGTGAAGTCATTGAAGGCTATTAGAAGAAATTTTTTTTTTCCATTGGAGGGTTATAGGATTTAGATGATTAGAAATGTCTATAAAATCACATCCTGCAATTGATCAAGAACTAAAGACAGGCTTCTCCAGGACTGTGGGAATAGAGGTCATCAAAGCCCTTGGGGAGCATCATCCTTTAAGTTTGTCCTCATCAAAACACACATGCTGGACTCAACTGCATCTGCTGCTTTTCAGGAAAGACAATGGGTTATATAAGTGGTACATGATACAATTTTGAGTTCTTGTATGCAAAAAAAAAACAACCTGGTGCTTCAGTATTTGCAGAATTTAGGAGAGAAATGAAAGCAACAAAACTTTAATTCAGTGAGAAATGTCTAAGAGAAGCATTTTACTGGAAATAGAGTTCCTTCTTCAAAGGAATATCATATACTATCCCTTACTCTGTTCTGTTATGAAAGCAAAATTTATTTTCTGGTATGTGCATGTGTATATACCCTGTAAAATAACCTAATACTCATTGTTATTATATTTAATATTTAGACACAAAGATACAAATTAGGACATTCTTTTTGCACATGTAATAGTATCTGAATCTGTCAGCAATCCTACTATTTAGGTTATGTGAAAATTCTCACAAAACACTTTGGAAGGCATAAAAGGAATAAAAACCAAGTAATGACTAACTTCAAATGTTCAGGATTTTCCTCAGAATGGGACAGTGCTTGCATCAATAGCAGTTTTCCAAGAAATTCCAAATTAAAGAAAATGATTGCTAACATTTTCCTCTGGAAATTAGAAGGATATTATATATGACATAGTTGTTCATTCCTTTCCTCTCCTTTCCTCTCCTCTCCTCTCCTCTCCTCTCCTCTCCTCTCCTCTCCTCTC
>JAKSZT010053854.1:277706-297706 GCA_026826555.1 Tolypeutes matacus | reverse complement strand
TTTGTTGAATACTTTTTTTGCATCTATAGAGATGATCATGTGAGTTTATTTTTTTCTTTTGATCTGTTTATGTGGTGTATAATATTGGCTTTTTTATGTTGAGCCATCTTTTCATATCAGGGATACATCCCACTTGGTCATAGGGCATAAATCATTTGATGTTTTTTGGAATAGTGTTAACAAGTATTTTTTATTGAGGATTTTAGCATCTAGATTCTTTAGAAAGATTGATGTATAGCTTTCCATTCTTATGGTATCTATGGTTGGCTTTGTTAATAGGGGAATGTTGACATCATAGATTGAGTTAGAGAATGTTCCCTTTACTTCTATTATTTAGGAGAGTTTAAGCAGGATTTGTGTTAGTTCTTTCCAGAATGTTTGGTAGAATTCACATGTGAAACCGTCTGGTCCTGGGCAAATCTGTTTGGAGGACTTTTTTTTATTTTTTAATATTTTAAAGGACACTTAGATTACATAAAAGTTACCCCAAAATTACAGGGATTCCCATGTTCCCCATATCCCACACCTTCCACAACCTCGCATATAAACATCTTTCATTAGTGTGGCACATCACCTGCAATAGATAAACACATCCTGGGGCTTAGACACTAAGCATGGACCATAGTTCACTTTGTAGACCACACTCTCTCCCAGAGTTCTGCATGTTATATGCTGATATAAAATGGCCTATATCTGTAATTGTAATGTCCTTCAGAATAATTCCCAAGTCCCAAAAAAGGCCCTGTATTACAACTTCTTTTCTCTCTCCCTGCACCAAAAGTGTCCAGTGGCTACTGGTTCCACATCAATGATGCAATTTCTTCCTTTGCTTGATTCATAATATGTCTATAACAAAATACCAGTAAGTCCACTCTAGTCAATAGCTCTTCCCCCAAACCTGAGGAGTCTGGTTATATCCACTCCAACTCCATGTGAGAGGGGGCTTAAATCCCATGGATAAGATGGATGGAATTATCCTGCCTGCAGTTGCACACTCTCTCCATTCACTGGGATGGCCATTGTCCATCACCATCTCCTCGCAGGGTGTCTTGAGTGAGTCCATTGAGCTGGTGAGTAGGAGCTGCAACTCCACCGAGATTCCAGGCACAGCTGACACATGGGCAGGCCAAAGGCTCCAGTCTCTGGAAGTACACCTACAAACTCCAGCAACACATATAGGTTTGAATAGAAGGGACTGATGGACCATGTGCAGGGAGGACTTATTTGAGTCCCACTCTGTTACTCTCAGGAGCACAGACTCAAAAGAATAGCCCACTGATAAGGCATCAATGTCTGGAGCTATCCCCCCTTATATAGGACCTGGGTGTCTCCAGAGCCCACAGGAGGCCCTCTGTTTGGGATAATATACATTTTGGTGTTCTATGAGTTCCTAATGTGGTGTGCATAAGCATTACCTCTGGGACGACCTTCCTATTCTCTTTGAAATCTGTTAGCCATATGAACTCATTTGTCTTTACCTTTCCCCCCTTTTATTCAAGTTATTTTTCCAGTCATATTTCCAGTTGGCACTTGGTAGTAATCCCTCATTGCCAGGGAGGCTCATCCCTGGGAGTCATGTACCACACTGGGGCAAAGCTAAGGCATTAACATGTTGAGTTTGGCTTAGAGAGAGGCCACATTTGAGCAACAAGGAGGCTCTCAGGTGGCAAACCTTAGGTACCCCATAACAGTAGGCTAAGTTTCATTTACAAGAGCAAAGACTCATAAGGCTAGTCATCAATAACAAGAACACATTAGTGGACCATCCTCCTTTGCCAGACACTGCCCCTGCACTTGGGGGACTGTTGCTGCTCCATTGGAGAATGTGTCAGAGCTCTCAGGCTGGGAATTCAATATTCTTTCATTTATTGACTGATTCTCCACACACTGTGACCATGCCCCACCCCTTGAACATTTGAACAATTTTATATATCTTTCATGTATATTCAGGTGAACATCCTTCCATGAAACCCCCATCCCTGACACCCCCCACCAATGATCCTCTCTTGCCCCTGTTGTAACCCTTCTGTGATCCAAAACTTCCTTAAAGATGAAGCCCATATAATAACCAAATACAATTAATAGGAAAATGAAATAATAACGATAAGTTCAAATATAAGAGATACAGTACATATAAACATAAAAAAACACAAAAACAAATTAAATTAAAGGATTGGGATATTCAAAAAATGGGAAAAATATTTTTTAAAACATTTTTTCCTTTTATCACTGCATTATTTGGTGCCAGTCTGTACTGTGGCACCTTCCTCCTCTCCCTCCCCAGTGTCTCCCAAATTTTAATTTTATTTTCAAGGAAGTTTTAGGTCACAGCAAATTCACACACAGAATACTAGAGACTCTCATATACCCAACCTATTCCCCCTTTCCACACCCCATATTAAAACCTTTTTGTATGTGGATGGTAGCATTTTTATAACTGTTATACAGATAATGAAATATACCTACTAAACATTGTCAATGGTTTACAGTATAGTTTACAGTTTAGACTGTAAAATTTAATAATTTTCGATGATGTTTACCATGCCCTGTGTCCATCACTGTAAGGAAATGAAAAACATTTCAACCTGTCTGATTTATTATGTTCCTCACTCCGCATTCTCCTGGTGCACATAACACCCCCCTGTCTAGATTCATTGGATGACAAGATTCATAGTTACATGCAACAAAAGGTCTTGACACACTGATTTCCCTCCCCTATTAGGATTCACCCTTGCTCATAAAAGACTCCCACCTGTCTGTTTCTGTGAATAGGTCCTCCAAAAGATGGAGGTCCATCTCCTTCCCATTCACCATATGGGTCTCCATGCACTTACACAACACATTATGACAGGATGTACACTCACATCCTCCTCAGAAGCCTACTCCAGATGTGCCCCATCCTGAATCCCACCCCAACCAACACCCAAAACAAGTGACAGTCCCTTGTCATATTGCCATAAGAGCATTCCCACCCCTGCACTTTCAACCTCATAACCACAAATCCACCTGGTCCTTCTCCCATCTCTCCCCCCAGTATCCTGGTTATTCTAACCCACACTTCCTAATCTACACACCTGTCAACCTTGCAACACCAAACCCAGTTATATCACTACCCACCTGACCTATCCTGCAATATGTAACTATACTCTATCATTTTACCATAGATTATATCTGTATGGGTGATGGCTCACAACCTTCTCTTCTCTTTCTCTCTCCTGTTAACTTGTCTTTCTGACAGTGATTCTTGGAGACTGCTCACTTTCCTCAATTTAAATCCGTGAGGTCCTGTACTGTTCATTCTTCAATGCCTGGCTTGCTTCACTCAACATAAGGTCTTCAAGATACATCCATGTTATTCCATGTGTTAGCACTATATTCCTTCTTATAGCTGAGTAATATTCCATTTTATGTATGTACCACGTTTTGTTTATCCATTCGCCAGTTGATGGGCACGTGGGTTGATCCCAACTTTTGGCAGTAGTGAACAATGCCATTATGAACATTGGTGTGCTTATATCTGTTCACATCTTTGCTTTCAATTCTTCTGGGTATATACTCAGCAGTGGAATCGCTGGATCATACAGAAGATCTATTGTTAGTTTTCTAGGGAACTGCCAAACTGTCATCTACAGTGGCTGGACCATTCCACAATCCCACCAGCAGTGGATGAGGGTTCCCATTCCTCCACATCCTTTCCAGCACATATATTCTTTTTGTTTGTTTGTTTTGTTTTTTTATTGAAGTTTATCATTCATACATTAACAAACATAAACAATAAGATTATAGTAAAAGTTGTGAACTTATTCTGATGTTTTTTTAATAGCTGCCATTCTAATGGTTATAAGATGGTGTCTCATTGAAGTTTTGATTTGCATTTCCCTAATAGCGATGTCAAGCATTTTTTCATGTGCTTTATAGCCATTTGTATTTCTTCCTTGGAGAAGTGTCTTTTCAGGTCACTTGACCATTTTTAAATAGGTTGTTTGTCTTTTTATTTTTGAAGTGTAGGATTTCTTTATATATGCAGGATATTAAGTTCCTATCATATATATGGTTGCCAAATATTTTCTCCCATTGGGTCGGCTGCCTTTTTATTTCCTTGATAATGTCCTTTGAGGTGCAGAAGTTTTTAATTTTGAGGAGACCCCTTTTATCTATTTTTTCTTTTGCTGCTCATGCTTTGGTTTGAAGTTCATGAAACCATTTCCAATTACGAGGTCTTGTACATGCTTGCCTACATCATCTTCCAAGGTCTTTATGGTTTTTGCTCTTATCTTTAGATCTTTGATCCATCTTGAGTTGATTTTCATATGAGGTGTGAGATGGTGTTCCTCTCTCATTCTTTTGGATATGAATATCCAGTTCTCCAATCACCACTTGTTGAAGAGGCCATTCTGTCCCAACTGAGTTGGCTTGGTGGCCTTGTCAAATATCAGATGATTGCATATGCAAAGATCTATATCAGAACTCTCAATTCGATTCCATTGGTCAGTATGTCTATCTTTGTGCCAATACCATGCAGTTTTGTCCACTGTAGCTTTGTAGTATGTTTAAAGACATGTAGTGTGATCTCTCCAACTTCATTTGTCTTTTTCAATATATCTTTGGTGATTCATGGCCTCTTACCTTTCAAATATGTTTTGCAGTTAATTTTTCCAGTTCCTTAAAAAATAGTGTTGATTTTTATTTGGATTGCATTAAATCTATAGATTAGTTTGGGTAGGATAGACATCTTGATGATGTTTGGCCTTCCTATCCATGAACAGGGAATATTCTTCCATTTATTTAAGTCTTCTTTGATTTCCTTTAACAGAGTTGTGTAGCTTTCTGTATAAAAGTCCATTGCATCTTTAGTTAAATTTATTCCTAGGTATTTGATTCTTTTCATTACTACTGTAAATTGTATTTTTTTCTTGATTTCCTCTTTAGATTGCTAGTTATTGGTGTATAGAAATACTACTGATTTTTGAGCATTGATCTTATAGCCTGTGACATTAGTGAACTCCGTTATAAATTCTAGAAGCTTTGCTGTAGATTTCTCAGGGTTTTCTATGTATAAGATCATGTCATATGCAAATAATGAAATTATTTCCAATTTGCATGCCTTTTATATCTTTTTCTTACCTCAGTGCTTGAGCAAGTACTTCTAAGACAACGTTAAATCAGAGTGGTGATAGTGGGTATCTTGTCTTGTTCCCAATCTCAGAGGGAAGGCTTTTAGGATTTCATTTTTGAAGATGATCTTAGCTTTGGGTTTTTCACATATACCCTTAACCATGTTCAGAAACTTTCCTTATATTATTATCTTTTCAGTGTTTTTATCAGGAAAGGTTGCTGTATTTTGTTGAATGTTTTTTTTGCATCTATAGAGATGATCATGTGATTTTTGTCATTCAATCTGTTTATGTGGTGTATTACATTGATTGATCTTCTAATATTGAACCATCCTTGAATACCCAGGATAAAACCCACTTGGTCATGATGTATAATTTTTTTATATATGTTTTGAATGTGATTAGCAGGTATTTTGTTGAGGATTTTAGCATGTAGGTTCATTAGAGAAATTACTCTCTAATTTTTTCTTTTTCATAGTACCTTTGTTTGGCTTTGGTATTAGGGTAATGTTGGCATCATAGAGTGAGTTAGGCAATATTCCTTCTACTTCTATTTTTTGGAAGAGCTTAAGCAGGATTGGTGTTAGCTCTTTCTGGAATGTTTAATATAATTCAGCTGTGAAACCATCTGGTCCTGGGCTCTACTTAATTGGGATGGTTTTGATGACTGAGTCTATCCCTTTACTTGTAATTGGACTGTTGAGTTAACCAATTTCTTCTTTCATCAATGTAGGCTGTTTGCGAGTTTCTAGAAATTTGTCCATTTCCTCTAAATTATCTTTCTTGTTGGCATATAATTTTTCAAAATATCTTTTTATGATACTCTTTATTTCTCTGGGATCAGTAATGATATACCTTGCTCATTGCTTATTTTGTGTATTTGCGTCTGTTTTCTCATTTTCTTTGTTAGTCTGGCTAAGGGTTGGTCAATTTTATTAATTTTCTAGAAAGGCCAACTTTTGGTTTTGTTTATTTTCTGTAATGCTTTCCTCTTCTTTATTTCATTTAGTTCTGCTCTAATCTTTGTTATTTTCTTCTTTCTATTTCCTTTAGGTTTAGTTTGTAGTTGTTTTTGCAATTCCTCCAAGTGTGCAGGTCAGTCTTCAATTTTATCTCTTTCTTCTTTTTTAATATATGTATTTATGGCTATGAAATTCCCTCTCAGGACAGCTTTCACTACATCTCATAGGTTTTGATATGTTGTGTTGTCATTTTCATTCGTTTCAAGGTAGTATTTCTTTTGAGATTTCATCCTTGACCCACTCTTTGTCTGAGGGTGTGTTTTTTAACTTCCATATCTTTGTGCCTAATCTGTTTCTCTGACCCTTAGTGATTTCCAATTTCATTCTGCTTTGATCAGAGAAATTACTTTGTATAATCTCAATCTTTATGAATTCCTTGAGAGTTGTTCTGTGGCCTAGCATGTGGTCTATCTTGGGTTGTGATACATGTGCACTCGAGAAGCATGTAAATTCTGCTGTATTAGTGTGTAGTGTTCTGTATATGTCTATTAGGTCCAAGTCCTCTAATGTATTATTCAGAGTCTTTCTTTCTTTATTGATTCTGTCTAAATGTTCTGTCTAATGGTGATAATGGTGTATTATAGTCCCCCACTATAATTTTAGAGGCATTTATTTCTTCACTTTGTTTTTCTAGAGTTTGCCTCATGTATTTTCTCTCTTCTTGATAGATTACCTCTTTTACTAATACATAGTGTCCATTTTTCTCGTACAATAGTTTTGCATTTAAAGTACATTTTCTCTGATATTAGGATAGCTACTCCAGCCCTTTTTGAGCTATTGTTTGCCTGTAAAATTATTTTCCAGCCATTCACTTTTGGCCTCCTTGAATCGCTAGGTCGAAAGTGGGTTTCTTGTAGACAGCATATAGATGAATCATATTTCCTTACCCATTCTGCCAATCTGTGTCTCTTGACTGGTGAGTTTAATCCATTAACATTCAGTGTTATTACTCATAACGAATTTCTTACATCAGCCATATTTTCTTTGGGTTGACATATGCCATATGATGTTTTTATTTCTCTTTTTGTCTTTTTAGGTGTTCTTACACTCTCCTCCAACACTCTTTCTCTGTTTTTTCCTTTCAACTTGTAGAACTTTCTTTAATATTTCTTGAAGTGCAGGTTTCTTATTGGCATACTCTCTTAATTTGTGTTTATCTGTGAATATTTTGAACTCTCCATCATTTTTGAATGCCAGTTTTGCTGGATACATAATTCGTGGATGGAAGATTTTTTTTTTTTTTAGTACTTTAACAATGTCACACCACTGTCTTCCTGTCTCCATGGTTACAGATGAGAAATCAGCACTTAACCTTATTGTGCTTCCCTTGTATGTGATGGTTCTCTTTTCTCTTGCTGCCTTAAGTATTTGCCCTTTCTCTTGAGTATTGGACATTTTGACAAGTATATATCTTGGAGTTTGTCTGTTGGGATTTATACAGCTTAGGCGTACTGTGCTTCCTGGACATGTGCATCAATCTCTCTCAATAGGGTTGGGAAGCTTTCAGGCATTATTTCCTTCAACACTCCTTCTGTTACCTTTCCTTTCTCTTCTCCTTCTGGGATGCATGTAATGTGGTTGTTTGTGCACTTTGTGTTGTCAGTTAAATCCCTGAGTCCCTGTTCAATTTTTTAAAATGTTTTTATCTATTTGTTCTGCTATTTGTTTGATTTCAGATGTATTTTATTCCATATCACTAATTCTTTCTTCTGCTTGTTCAAATCTGCTGTTATGTGAATCCAGCATCTTTTTGGTTTCTTGGATGTGACATCGATCACCATCATTATCCATTATTTTTTTATGTATGTTTACAACTTCTTCAGTATTTTCTCCCTGTGTCTTCTTAATATCCTTAATCTCTTTCTTCACTTCATTAAGTTGGTCCATGATATTTGTTTGGAAAACTTTGATTAGTTTTTTGATGTTCCGCATCTCTTCCTGGTTTTTAGATTGTTCATTGTACTGATCCATGTCTTCCTGTTTCTCAGTGTGGTTTGTAATTTTTTGTTGCCCTCTAATCATCATTTTATCTTGATGGGTTTATTCAGTTGATTAGCTTCTCTCTCTGCTCTAGAGTTTTATTTAGCTGGTGGTTCTGTGTGTGTGTTAAGTTTTCTCTTTGACACTTTGTTCTTCTTATTTTATTTCCTTGCTTCTTTTTTTTTGTTAATTTGAAGGAAAAAGATTAGGGACAGAGGAATAAAAAAAATGGCACAAAGGAAGAAGGATTATAGTAATAATGATAAAAGTTAGAAGAGAGGCCATATAAGACTTAGTAAAATGAATATTTAACTCATGTAGGCAGTGTAGAGTAATAGGAAAAAAAGTGGATTACCTACAATGGCCTGGGAAACCAAATAGAGGAGAATATATATAATGATTTAGAAGTCCAAAATGATGAGAAGAGAGAGAAAGAGTAAAGAAAGAGCTGAAAGGAAAAAGTTAATAATAATAATAATAAAAGAAAATAGAATAGTTAGAATAGAAATTGTCATCCTTGAAGTTGTGGGTTAATGAATAAAGGTGGTATGTAAGGACCACAACAAAAAGCAGAAGGCAGAAAGATGATGGAAGGAAAAAAGATAGCATTGGGAGACTAAATCAATATAGACAGAGAATGGGAGATCACAGAATAAGAAGCACAGCAAAGAAGATCCAAGCTAGCAGCACCTAATTTAAAAAAAAAATAAATAAGAGGAAAAAAAAAAGAAAAAGAAAGTGGGGCAGGAAAGAGGAAAGAAAAGCAAGAGGTAACAAATAAACTAACAAAAACCACAGAACCACTAAAGCAAGCAATCAAACAAAACTAAGGAAGAACAGTGTTCCTTCTTGGGTCAGGTTGTCAACTTGTTACTCTGAGAGTGTTGAACCTGTATACCAAAGGATAGGGAGGATGTTGCCTTCACCTCACTGTACGAGGGTGTTAAGTCTCTAACCCAAAGATTGGGTGAAGTGTGGCAATCACCCCCATGCTCCTCGAGGGTGAAATCTGGAACTTGGTTGACACCCAGAGTTTGATGATGGTGGAACCAAGAAAATGGCCATTGGGCAAGACTGTGGAAAGGGGGGGGACCCTGTAAGGCCCCAAGGAAAAGAAATCATCATCTTAAGAATGACTCTCAGGCATTGACATCAAATGAAATGTGTCCTACAGGTTTACTGAACTGAAGAGGACACATGACTCAGGTTTCCCTTCCAATTTCTCCTCATGGTTATGAAAATGCTTATTTTTTGTCTGCCCATTTGTGTATTGGAAGCAGATAAATTGTTTTTAAGTTTTAGAAGTCTACAACAGAGAGGATTTTGCCCCTAGTCAAAGTGTATTTCTTTACTGATTATGATATGATTTTGTACTTAGTATTGTTACTGAAATAATGTTTTTTGAATATGTTAATGTATTTTTAGAATTCAGAGGTTAGAGTGGAGGAGTTTGGCATTATTTACAAATTCTGAAAATAGATATTGGATTATGTTTGTATACTGGTCTCCTCCTCTGGGCATGACTATATTATGATTAGGGCTTTGATTGGGCCACATCAGTAGGATATTGAGTCTACAACCGTTGGTGGGTTGGGACACACAGTTAATAGACATGGCAAAAGACATGGTTCAAGTTATGATGTTGGAGTTTTTGTTTTGTTTTGTTTTGTTTTGTTTTAAGATTTTATTTATTTATTCATTTATCCCCCCTTGCTGCTTGTGCTCGCTGGGTCAGCTAACCACACCATGCGGGTGGGCTTGCCTTCACCAGGAGGCCCTGGAAACCGAACCCAGGGCCTCCCATATGGTAAACGGGAGCCCTACTGATTGAGCCACAGCCACTTCCCTGATGTTGGAGTTTTGATGCTGGAGTCTTGAGCTGGAGCTGAGAAGTAAGCACAAAGAGGTGCTTGGTCATGAGGAAAGAGAGAAGTGCCTAGGAAGAGAAACAAGCCATTTGTCTAATACTCCACAGCTGGCCTTGGAGCAGTGGAACCAAGAGAGGTCAAGCTCCTGGAAGGAGGAACCCAGGAAGCCTGAACCCTTAGAGATGTCAGCAGCCATCTTGCTCCAACACATGGCAATATACTTTAGTGAAGTTAGTAACATGTTTTTTGGCATGGTAACTGTAAAAGTCTACCTGAAATAAATACCTTTTATAAAAACTAACCCATTTCTGGTATTTTGCATCAGCATCCCTTTGGCTGACTAATTCAATCACGATGATATCCTTTATTATTTTTTGTATGTTTACAATTTCTTCAGTCTGTTCTTGCTATGTCTTCTTAATATCCTTAATCGCTTCCTTCCCTTCATAAAGTTTATTCATGATTTTGTTTGGACATATCTGATTAATTGTTCCATGATCTGCATCTTCTTTTTGTTTTTTGTTCATTCATTGGATTTGACCATGTCTTCCTGTTTCTTAGTTTTGTTGGTGTCTAGACATCTGTTTATCTTGATGGGTTTATTCAGTTATTAGCTTCCTTTTCTATTCTATGCTTTTGTTTTGATGTTGTTCATGTGTGTGTGATAAAGTTTGACTTTGACACTTCATTTCTCTTGTTCTATTTCCTTGTTGTTGTCTATGTTTCTTTAAAAGAAAAAAAATTAGGACCAGAGAAAAAGGATGAGATAGGAAGAGATAAAAAAATAATAGTAATAATAATAATAAAAGGTAAGAGTGCAACCATACCAGACCTAGTTAATTGAAAATTTAACACAAGTAAGAAATAGAGGAATAAGGTTATAAAAGTGAAAGAGAAACAATGAAAAAGAAAGCATAATTGAGAAAATATATAGAATGAATTAAAAGGCTGGAATGTTGAGAAGATGGGAAAAGAAAAGGATAAAGAGAAAGAAAAAAGTAAAACAGTAAAATTAAACAGAAAAAAAGGAGAATTAAAAACAAGACAAATTGGAGACCAAATAAAAAAGGTGGAACAAAAAATGATAGAAAACAAGATATAAAGATAAAGGAGAGAAAAGAAATAGTGTAGGTAGAGTAAATCAGTAAACAAAAGAAAAAAAAAAGAAAAGAAAACAATTAAAATCAAAGGAAGGGGATACACAAGAAGCAAGAAACAAGACAGCAGTGACTTGCTTTAAAAAAGCACACTGAAGGAAAAAAAATAAAAACAAACAAAAATAAAAATGGAAAAACAGTCTTCACTCTTAAACCCCTAAGTACCTTCTCAGGCTGTTGTTGTTCATTTATCACTTACCTTGCAGCCTGCCCTCTGCAGATTTTGAACTGGGTTTTAGTGACTAACATAAGGGAAATTAAAAATAAGGAATTTTTTTAAAAATAAGGAATCCAAGAAAACCTAATACAAAGAGAATGTCTATATGTTCCCTGTTATAAAGTTACAGCTGGATGCCTGATATCTTGTGGGTCCCTTCTCAAGGAAGTGCCAGGAATCAAACCAGGGACCTTGTATATGTGAGGCAGGAATTGTTCCTCTGCACTATTCTGCCTCCTTTGGTTAATAAGCCTTTCAGCATGCTATCTGCCACTTTTACCGTAGGTAGGTTAGATTCCCTGCAGTAGTCTCCTGGAGTGCTGTTGATCAGATGCCTGTCTCTGCCTTCTATCTGATGTAATTTCTCTCTTTACCTAGGAGGATGGCCATGACCTCCTGTCTGAGGAGATCACACTCCCCTCTCCATGTAGAGTCGTAGTCACTTCTGATATTCAAGGAGGACACAGCTGTCTAAACTCACCTTCCTGTGGTGGTAGATATCTGCACTACTCTCACTTAGATACAATTCACCAGGAGTTTTACCCTCACTTAATATCTCAGGTGTGGGGGAAGTTTAATAACTCTCAGCCGAGAGGTTCAATTACTCATGGTTACTTGTTTTGACTTCTTTGTCCCTCTGATCCTCACACTTCTAGGAGAATGAAGCTGTGTCCTTGTTTGCTGTACCCCACATCAAGTCCCCAAGGTAGCCTCTGGCATTTTCTCTGTTGTTTGAGTGAGAGCTAAGCCTTATCTGCCTAATCTGTTTGCCATGTTCCCACGATCCCTTTTTTACTTTTTAAATATGTTTTTTTTTAAATTTTAAAGTTAATTAAATTACATGAATGTTAAATAAAAATATAGGGGATTCTCATATGACTCACTCACCTCAACTACCACATTTTCCAAAATTAACACCCTTCATTAGTGTGGTCCATTCATGGAAATTCATGAACACATTTTGGAACCTCACCACCAAGCATGGATTTTAGTTTAATATTGTATTTTACACTTTCTCTACCCCAATTCGGTAAATTATGGCAAGATATATAATGGCCTTAATCTGTTGTTGCAATGTCACTCTGCACAAAACCCAGGCCCTAAAAATGTCCCTGCTTTACACCTGTTTTTCCCTCTCCTTGCCCTCAGAAACTACAGAAACCACTGCCTCCACATCAATGACAGAATTTCTTCAATTGCTAGAATCAAAAGACAATAGTAGGCATTGGAGGAGGGCGGTCAAGATGGCGTTAATGTAGAAGGGCACACACTGCAAGCTCTCAGAGCAAAGGAGATTGTGGATGGGGTCCTGCATGGGGGTCTGTGCTGTGCACGCATGGAGTGAGAAGCTTGGGACATCTATCTGCGTGGATTGGTGGCGTGGACGGAACGGTGGAGATTCGTGAGTTTTGAGGCTGACGGTGGAGGTTGACACGGGCGGTTGAGCCCCGCGGTTAGGGAAAAAAAATAAAATTAAATAAAACGGCCATTTGGAGCCATGGGCGGGGCGAAAAAGTTTTATTTTCTGGGGATCTGGCTGCCTGGCGTCCCTTGAACCTTGTGTGAACAGAACAAACGAGCTAATCAGCACCCGGTGAACCAGAGCGGGGATTTTGGTCAGGAAATGCAGCTGATTTCCCTAGCCACCCAGGGATAAGACCCGGGCCGCTGCAGAGCCAGGAAGAAGGGACACTTCCCAAAAAATGGAGGGTTCTGTTGGAAGACAGGGAAGGGTATTTTATATTTTTAGACATCGATCTGGCTGCCTGCACCGCCCCATAGCTTTGGGAAGCAGATAAGCCGACCTGAAGCAGCATTAGTCTGAGAGCAGACGTGAGTCTGCACTCAAACTGATTTACTGAGCAGCCCAGTGACGCTCGAGCTTGGCTCCAGAAGGGGTGGAATCTGCCCTCTTTA
Organism: Tolypeutes matacus; assembly: GCA_026826555.1. Taxonomy (NCBI): domain Eukaryota; kingdom Metazoa; phylum Chordata; class Mammalia; order Cingulata; family Chlamyphoridae; genus Tolypeutes; species Tolypeutes matacus. The sequence goes on along the minus strand of JAKSZT010053854.1, from coordinate 284,431 downwards.
GCACTCCTCACTGACTAACAACAGAGCTACAGCTAACCTGGGGAGTCCGGAAAGTGGGACATGCTTGATTAATTTCCACGGGCCCAGCTAGGGTCCCTTCCTTAAGGGTGTTGGTCCAGAGGAAGAATTATTTTGGGTCCTGCATTTGGCTAAAAAATTAAAATTAAAAAAAAAAAGTGAGGGCACCTCAACAAATGAAAAATAAATTCTTTTTGATTTAGTTTAATAGCTAAAAGCTGCTTCAGGACCTGAATATAGAACCCTGTGGGGAAATTGATTGTTAAACACAAGTAGGCAGGAAGGATCCACGTGGACCCTAGGGGAATCATTGACCCCCCTTAGCTCTGTTTGACTGCATGCCTGTGTGGATCTTTGGTTTCTCTATGTTACTTTCTGGTCTATTGCAATTATTTCCTCTTTCCTCCCCCCTTCTTTTTCCTTCTATTTTTTTTTTTTTAATAGGTGCTGCTAGCTTGTCGCTTCTTTCCTGGGCTTCTTATTCAGTAATTTCCCACTCGCTGTATATATTGATTCTCTAGTACAAACTAATGCTTATCCTTTCTGCATCTTTCTGCCTTCTATTTTCTGTTGTGGCTATTAGAGACAACATTTTTTAATACGCCCACAACTTAAGGGTGTCAATTTCTATTCCATCTATTTTGTTTTCTTCTTCTTCTTTATATTTTTATTAGTATTAACTTTTTCCTTTCAGACATTTCTTTACTATTTCTCTCCCTCCTCATTATTCTAGCCTTCTAAATCACTATATATATATATTCCTCCATTTTGTTTTCCCAGTCCATGTAGAAACTCCATATTTTTCCTAGTACTCTACACTGCCTACACAAGTTAAATATTCATCTCATTAAGTCTCATTATGCCCCTCTTCTAACTTTTATCAATATATCTATTATACTTCTACCTTCCTTACATCTTTTGATTCCTCTGGCCCTAACCTTTTACCTTCAAGGAAACATAGAAAGAAGCAAGGAAATAAAATAAGAAGAAAAACTGCCAAAGAGAAAACTTAACTCACACCCAGAACCAACAGCTAAATAAAATTCTAGAGCATAGAGAAAAGCTAATCAACTGAACAAACCCATCAAGATAATATGATGAACAGAGGGCAACAGAAAAATACAAATGACTCTGAGAAACTGGAAAACATGGACCAGTCCAAAGCACAAAATAAAAACCAGGAAGCAATGCAGTACCTCGATCAACTAATCAAAGCTATCCAAACAAATATCATGGACCAACTTAAAGAACTGAAGGAAGAGATTAAGGATATAAAGAAGACACTGGGAGGACATACTGAAGAAATAGCTAACACACCTAAAAATGGAATGGATATGATGGTGAACAAAGGCACAAGTCAAGAAATGAAAAAGATGCTGGACTCATATGGCAGCATATTTGAACAGGCAGAGGAAAGAATTAGTGATATGGAAGACAATACAGTTGAAATCAAAGAGATTGTAGAAAAGATAGACAAAAAGATAGAAAAAATCCAGCATGGTCTTAGGGAATTAACCGATAATACAAGACACACAAACATACGCATTATGGACATCCCAGAAGGAGAAGAGAAGGGAAAGGGAACAGAAGGAGTGTTGAAGGAAGTTATGGCTGAAAACTTCCCAACTCTATTGAGAGAGATGGATGTGCAGATCCAGGAAGTACAGCGCACCCCAAATAGTATAAATCCCAACAGGCCAACTCCAAGACATATACCTGTCAAATTGTCCAGTGCTCAAGACAAAGAGAAAATACTCAAGGCAGCAAGAGAAAAGAGAACCATCACATACAAGGGAAGCACAATAAGATTAAGTGCTGATTTCTCAGCTGAAACCATGGAGGCAAGAAGACAGTGTTATGACATAGTCAAAACACTAAAAGAAAAAATCGTCCAGCCACGAATTCTCTATCCAGCAAAATTGGCATTCAAAAATGATGGAAAGTTCAAAATATTCACAGATAAACAGCAATTAAGAGAGTATGTCAAGAAGAAACCAGCACTTCAAGAAATAATAAAGGAATCTCTACAAGTTGAAAGGAAAAAACAAAGGAGAAAGAGTTGGAGGAGAGTTTAAAAACAACTGAAAACTCAAAAAGATAAACAAAACAAAATATGACATACATTAACCCAAAGAAAAAATGACTGAAGTAAGAAATTCATTACGAGTAATAACACTGAATGCTAATGGGTTAAATTCACAAATCAAAAGACACAGATTGGCAGAATGGATAAGAAAATATGATCCATCTATATGCTGTCTACAAAAAACCCACCTTCGACCCAGGGATTCAAGGAGGCTGAAAGTGAATGGCTGGAAAACCATTTTACCAGCTAACAATAGCCAAAAAAGGGCAGGAGTAGCTACTCTAATATCAGACAAAATAGACTTTAAATGCAAAACTATTGTAAGAGAAAAAGATGGACACTACATATTAGTAAAAGGAGTAATCTCTCAAGAAGAGAAAACAATCATCAACATTTACACACCTAATCGAGTTGCCTCAAAATACGTGCGGCAAACTCTGGAAGAACTAAGAGTAGAAATAAATGCCTCTACAATTATAGCAGGGGACTTCAACACACCACTATCATCATTAGATAGAACATCTGGGCAGAGAATCAATAAAGAAACTAAGGCACTAAATAATACATTAGAAGATTTGGACTTAATAGACATATACAGAACAGTATACCCAAATACAGCAGGATTACATTCTTCTCGAGTGCACATGGAACATACACCAAAATAGACCACATGCTAGGCCACAAAACAACACTCAATGAATTCAGAAAGATTGAGATTATACAAAGTAATTGCTCTGACCACAACGGAATGAAGTTGGAAATCAATAAAGGCCAGAGAAACAGGTTAGGCACAAGGATATGGAAGTCAAACAACACACTCTTAGACAAACAGTGGGTCAAAGAGGAAATTTCAAAAGAAATCAGTAACTACCTTGAAACTAAAAAAAAACGACAACACAACATATCAAAACCTATGGGATGCAGCGAAAGCAGTCCTGAAAGGGAAGTTCATAGCCATAAATTCATATATTAACAAAGAAGAAAGAGCTAAAATTGAAGACCTAACTGCACACTTGGAGGAATTGGAAAAACAACAACAAACTAAACCTAAAGGAAGTAGAAAGCAGGAAATAACCAAGATTAGAGAAGAACTAAATGAAATAGAGAATAAGAAAGCACTGGAAACAATAAACAAAACCAAAAGCTGGTTCTTTGAGAATATCAACAAAATTGACAAACCCTTAGCCAGACTAACAAAGAAAAAGAACAGATGCAAATACATAAAATTAGGAATGAGCAAGGTGATGTCACTACTGACCCCACAGAAATAAAGAGTATCAAAAGAGAATACTTTGAAAAATTATATGCCGAAAAGAATGACAATTTAGAGGAAATGGACAAGTTTCCAAAAACCCACAAACAGCCTACATTGATGAAAGAAGAAATAGATGAAATCAACAGTCCAATTACAAGTAAAGAGATAGACTCAGTCATTAAAAACCTCCCATCTAAGAAGAGTCCAGGACCAGATGGCTCCACAGCTGAATTCTACCAAACATTCCAGAAAGAGCTAACACCAATTCTACTTAAGCTCTTCCAAAAAATAGATGTAGAAGGAATATTACCTAACTCATTTTATGATGCCAACATTACCCTAATACCAAAACCAAATAAAGATACCACAAGAAAGGAAAATTACAGACCAATTTCTCTAATGAACCTAGATGCTAAAATCCTTAACAAAATACTTTCTAATCACATTCAACAACATATCAAAAGGATTAGACACCATGACCAAGTGGGTTTCATACCAGGTATGCAAGGATGTTTCGATATAAGAAAATCAATCAATGTAATACACCACATAAACAGACTGAAAGAAAAAAATCACATGATTATCTCTATAGATGCAGGAAAAGCATTCGATGAAATACAGCACTCATTCCTCATAAAAACACTACAAAAGATAGGAATAGATGTAAACATTCTGAAAATGATAAAGGGTATATATGAAAAACCCAAAGCTAACATCATTTTCCACGGTGAAATCCTAAAAGCCTTCCCTCTGAGATCGGGAACAAGTCAAGGATGTCCACTATCACCACTCCTATTTAACATTGTCTTAGAAGTACCTGCACGAGAACTGAGACAAGAAAAGGACATAAAAGGCATCCAGATTGGAAAAGAAGAAGTAAAAAATTAATTATTTGCAGATGACATGATCCTATACATAGAAAGCCCTGAGAAATCGACAACAAGGCTTCTAGAACTTATAAAGGAGTTCAGTAATGTTGCAGGGTATAAGATCAATGCTCAAAAATCAATAGCATTCTGTACAACAATAAGCAGCAAACTGAGGAGGAAATCAGGATAAGAATACCATTTACAATAGTAAATAAAAGAATCAAATACCTAGGAATAAATGTAATTAAAGATGTAAAGGGCTTATATACAGAAAACTACACAACATTGTTTAAGGAAGTCAAAGAAGACTTTAATAAATAGAAAAATATTCCCTGTTCATGGATGGGAAGACTAAACATCATCAAGTTGTCTATCCTACCCAAACTAATCTCCAGATTTAATACAATCCCAATAAAATTCAACACTATATTTTTTAAGGAACTGGAAAAACTAACCACAAAATATATTTGGAGAGGCTAGAGGCCCCGAATTGACAAAGATATATTGAAAAAGAAAAATGAAGTTGGAGGTATCATATTACCTGTCTTTAAAACATACTACAAAGCTACAGTGATCAAAACTGCATGGTATTGGCACAAGGACAGACCTACTGAGCATTGGAACAGGATTGAGAGTTCTGATATAGATCCTCACATATACAGTCATCTGATATTTGACAAGGCCACGAAACCCACTCAGTTGGGAAAGAGTGGCCTCTTTAACAAGTGGTACTTGGAGAACTGGATTTCCATATCCAAAAGAATGAGAGAAGAATACCATCTCACACCTTATACAAAAATCAACTCAAGAAGGAACAAAGACATAAATATAAGAGCCAAAACCATAAAAATCTTGGAAGACAATGAGGGAAGCATCTATAGGACCTTGTAATAGGAAATGGTTTCATGAACTTCACAGCCAAAGCACGAGGAGCAAGTGAAAAAATTGATAAATGGAATCTCCTCAAAATTAAAAACTTCTGCACCTCAAAGGATGTTACTAAGAAAATAAAAAGGCAGCCTACTCATTGGGAAAAAATATTCGGCAACCATATATCTGATAGGAGCCTAATATCCTGCATATATAAAGAAATCCTACACGTTGAAAATAAAAGGACAAACAACTAATTTAAAAAATGGACAAGTGACCTGAAAAGACACTTCTCCAAGGAAGAAATACAAATGGCTAAAATGCACATGAAAAAATGCTCAACATCACTTGCTATCAGGGAAATGCAAATCAAAACTACAATGAGATACCATCTTATACCCATCAGAATGGCAGCTATTAAAAAAACATGAGACACTAAATGTTGGAGAGGATGTGGAGGAATAGGAACACTCATCCACTGCTGGTGGGACTGTGGTATTGTCCAGCCACTGTGGAGGACAGTTTGGCAGTTCCTCAGAAAACTAGCAATAGATCTTCCGTATGATCCAGCAATTCCACTGCTCGGTATATACCCAGAAGAACTGAAAACAAAAATACAAACAAATATATGCACACCAATGTTCATAACGACATTGTTCACCATTGCCAAAAGTTGGAATCACCCCCGGTGCCCATCAACAGATGAATGGATAAGCAAAATGTGGTACATACATACAATGGAATATTACTCAGCTGTAAGAAGGAACAAAGTGCTAACACATGGAATAACGTGGATGAATCTTGAAGACCTTATGTTGAGTGAAGCAAACCAGGCACTGAAGGATGAACAGTATATGACCTCACTGATCTGAACTGAGGAAAGTGAGCAGTCTTTGAGAACCATTGTCTGAAAGAAAGCTTAACAAAGGAGAGTAAGAGAAGATCAGGCTTTGAGCCATCACCCATATGGACATAATCTAAGGTAAAGGGATAGAGTCTGGTTGTATGTTAGGGGATGGGGCAGATGAGTGGTGGTGTTCCTGGGTTTGGTGGTGCAGCACTGGGGGGTGGGTGGATTAGGAAGGTCTGGTTCAAATTCCCAGGTCATGTAACTGTGAATCTTGACATTCCATGGGTTGGGAGAGGTGGGTATCATAGGCCCTGTGGGGCTGGGCGAAGGGAACAGTCAAGATCTAATGGGTTGTTTGGTGGTCATGGGGAAGGTTTTTCATTACCTTACAGTAATGGACACAGGACATGGTAAATATCATCAAAATTATTAAACTGTATCATCTAAATTGTAAACTATAGTGTAAATCACTGACAATGTTTAGTTGCTATATTTTGCTATCTGCATAACAGTTATAACAATGCTAACAACCGAAAAAAAAGGGGGGTTTAATATGGGGTGGGGAAGGGGGGTGGTTTGGTATCTGGGAGTCTCCGGCACTCCGTGTGTGACTTTGCTGTGACCTAAAACTTCTTGGAAATTAAAATGAAAAATTGGGAGACAATGGGGATTGAGAGGAGGAAGGTGTCATGGCACACCAGACATCCCATAACACAGAGATAAAAGGCAGAAAAAAAAAAAAAGAGAAAAGAGAAAGGAAAAAAATGAATATATATA
>JAKSZT010053854.1:266669-277696 GCA_026826555.1 Tolypeutes matacus | reverse complement strand
CCCTGAGTTTCCTTATGTTTGTCTCTTGCATGTAAGCTTATCATACTTGTTCCTTTTTCCTAGTAAGTGTATTTGATTATTTTATGGACTAAATGTTCATGGAGGATTTGGATTACAGAAGGGTTACAATGGGTATTGTGGGGGATTATTGTCGGGGGTGTTTGGGGAGGTTTCTTGAGGGTTGGTTCATCTGAATATACATGAAAGATATACAAAATCATTCAAAGGATCGGGGGATGGGGCATGGTCACGATGGGTGGATAATCACACAATAAATGAGGGAATCTGAATTCCTAGCCTGGAGAGCTCTGCCACAGTCTTCAAGGGAGCAGCAATAGTCCTCTGAGTGTAGGGACAGTGCCTGTCAAAATAGGATGACCCACTGATGTGTTTTTTTAAATTCATGACTACCCTTGTGAGTCTTTGCTCTTGTAAATGAGACTTGGCCTGCAGTTGTGGGGTGCCTAAGGGTTGCCACCTGAGAGCCTCCTTGTTGCTCTAATGTGGCCTCTCTCTAAGCCAAACTCAGCATATGATTGCATTACCTTCCCCCCAATGTGGGATATGACTCCCGGGGTTGAGCCTCCCTGGCAATGAGGGATTAATACCACGTGCCAACTGGCAACACAACTGGAAAAAGACCTTGAATAAAAGGGGGAAATGGTAAAGACAAAGGAGTTCAATTGGCTAAGAGACTTCAAAGAGAGTCGGGAGGTCATCCCAGAGGTAACTCTTATGCACACCTCAGTAGGAGCTCATAGAATATCTAAGTGCCTATCACCCCACACAGAGGGGTTCCTGAGCACTCCAGAGACACCCAGGTCCTATATAATGGGGGATAGCCCCAGAGACTAATGCCTTTTCAGTGGGCTCTATTTTGGAATCTGTGTTCCTGAGAGTGACAGAATTAGACTCAAATAAGTCATCCCTGCACATGTTTCACCAGTCCCTTCTATTCAAACCTATATGTGATGCTGGAGTTTTTAGGTATTCTTCCAGAGACTGGAGCCTCCCACCTACCTATGTGCCAGGTGTGCATGAAATCTCAGTGGAGCTACAACTCCTACCCTACAGCTCAATGGACTCATCCAAGTCACCTGGTGAGGAGACAGTGATGGGAAATGGCCATCCCAGGGAATGGAGAGGGCCTGCATCTGCAGGCAAGATCATCCCAGCCACCATATCCATGGGATATATGCCCTCTCTCACTTGGAGTTGGAGTGGACATCACCATCCCAGTCTCCTCAGGATTGGGGGAAGAACTGTGGACTAGAGTGGACTTGATGGTATTCTCTTGTTCACATATGGTGATTCTAGCAATGCAAGAAATTATAACAATGAGGTGGAGCCAGTGGCCACTTGACCCTTTTGGGGTAGGGAGGGGATGAGCAGTTGAAATACAGGGGCTTCTTTGGGAGTTAGGGTTTGTCCTGAGTACCGTTGTGGCAACGGATGTAGGCCATTTTAAATCAGCACACACCACTCAGAACTGAGTGGGAGAGAGTGTGGTCTACAGTGTGAACTGTGGTCTATGGTTGGTGGCAAGGCTCCAGGATGTGTAAGTTCATTGAGGGTGGTTGGCCACACTTGTTGGAGATGTTTGCGTGGGATGTGGTGGGAGGTGTGGGGGGTGGGCAGTGTGGGAATCCCAGTGGTTTCCGTGTGGTGTTTTGGGTAATCTAAGCACCTCTTAAAATATATGTATATATATATATAAATAACATTTTTGTAAGCAAATACACATATATGCATATATATTTATATATCATTTTGCAAATGTTTGTATGTATTGTGAGATATTTGATTTTTACCCACAATAAAATAAATTAAAAATTAAAAAAAAAAAAAGTCAAGAGTAGAATACCAGTAAGTTTAATTTAGCCCATAGTTCATTCCCCAATCCTGTGCATTCTCGGATGGTGATGTTCACTCCACCTCTAATTGAGATGGAGCTTTGATCTCATAGGTCTGATGGATGGGACTCTCTTGTTTGCAGTTTTAGACTCACTCTGTTCCTTGGTATGATTGTTGTGTGTCATCATATCATTGTCTGTTGTCCTTTGTGAAACCAATGAAATTCAGTGTAGGTGTTTCAACCTCAATGAGATTCAGGGCCCAGCTGGCACTTGGACAACCCAAAGCTTTAAATCTCTTGAGTGTGAAAGTACCAACTCCAGTACTAATTAAAAGTTCAAATAGAAGGACAGAAGTACCATGTGTAGAAAACCACAAATGAGCCCAACTCTGTCACACTGGAGAGCAAAAATTCCAAATAAGTCCAATTGGCAAGGGACAAAACTCCTGAGCTATCTGCTCTGACTATATTGTCTGGATGTCTCCATGGCCCTCAGGAGCCCTTTATTTGGGGTAGTATCTACTTTGGCAGTCAATGAGAACCTGCTGAGAAGTTGTAAAAGCATAAACTCTGGAATGGCCTCCTGACACACTTTGAAGTCTCTTAGACATATAAACTCATTTGTTTTTTAAATTTCCCCCTTTTGATCGAGGTATTTTTCCAGTTGCATTGTTATTTGGTGATTGGTAGTATCCCTCTGTGCCAGTGAAACTCATTCTATGTGTCATGTCCCACACTGAGAGAAGTTAAAGTATTTATATGCTGAGTTTTACTTAGGAAGAGACCACATTTGACCATCATGATGGCTATCAAGAATGTGGTGGGAGGTGTGGGAGTTGGGCAACATGGGAATCCCTGTGGGTTCTGTGTAATATTTTGGGTATCTAAGCACCTCTTAAAATATATTTATATATATACATAAATAACATTTTTGTAAGCAAATGCACATATATGCATATATATTTATATATCATTTTGCAAATGTTGGTATGTATTGTGAAAATTTTGATTTTTATCCACAATAAAAAAAAAAAAAGAGTAAACTCTTAGGCAACCTATAATACTAGGCTAAGATCAATTTTCAAGATTAAATGTTCATAAGAACAGTCGTCAATATCAAGGGCCTGTCAATGAACCAGCTTTCTCAGATAGTCATCGCTACTGTACTCTGGGGATCCTTGCTGTATTATTACAGAATGTGCCAGAGCACCCCTGGATGTTGATTCCATATTTTTTTTGGTTATTGTGTTAATCTCCACCAACTGTTAAAATGCCGAATGAACATTTCAACAGATTTCTATGCCTCATATATATGTCCAGGTGAGCTTCTTCCTATGTATCCACCATCAATGACAACTTGCAGATAATCATCCCCTTCCACAGTTGTAACCCTTCTGTGATCCAAAACTTTTTCAAAAATGAAGTAAATAAAATAGCCAAATACAATGAAGAAGAATATGAAACAATAATGATTTTTAAAATGACAAATGAAATGCAAAAAAAAAATAAAATTAATTAAAATTTTAAAAATGGGATAATAAAAAATAGTGAAAAAATGTTAATTTTTTGACAGTTTGTCTTTCATCACTTTAAGAACAGTGGTCCTGTACATACAGTGACATTTTCTTCCATTTGTTCCCCCAGTGTCCTACTTTTTTATTTTGTTTTCAAAGAAGTTTACAGAAAAGTAATGTACCAAATACAGAGGACTGCCATATACCCAACTTCCTCCCTCATTTCAGCTTTCACCAATTAATAACATTTTATATGTGTATGGTACATTTGTTGCAACTAATATACAAATATTGAAACATTGATGTTAACCACGGTCAATGATATACATTTTGTTTTACATTTTGGACCATAAATTTTATAAATTTTGTTGAAATTTAACATGGCCTGTATCAGCAGACTTCACTCCTTGAAGGACAAGATTCATAGTTATTTGCAACCACACTGAGGGCTTGATACAATTGTCTATCTTCCCCTATTAGGCAACACTCATGCTTTAAAGAGTCTCCCACACCTCTATTTGAGAATATATCGGACCTCCCCAGAATAGGAGCCCACAAACTTCCCACTCATTATGTGGGTCTCCACCCACTGATATTACACACTATGACAAGATGATCTCATACAATCCCTAGAACCCTGTCCCAGGTACACCTTGTCCTAAATTTCCCAACATCCACTCTAAAGGAGTAACCTTACTTGCCACATTGCAAAAAGAGCATTCCCAACATAGTTTCAACCACGTATCTGCAAATACCCAGTGTTCACCTGCTCCCACAATCAACCCTTCCCCCAGTTCCATTGACAGTCCAACACACCCTTCCCACCATACCTCTGAAAAACAAGCGCCTCCAAACTCAAAAGTATCATTACACCACTGTAGTGCCCCTCCATGGCACAACCTACACACTTCCAACTTATCATGGATTTTGTCCACATAGTTGTTGGCTCACAACCTTCTTCTCCCTTTCTGTTCCTGTAAACTTATAGTCCATAATCAAGTCTTTGAATTTGCTCAAATTGCTTAGCAATGCAGAAAGGAAGTTAGTAGATATCATCAATGATGTAACTCACACCCTCTAAGCCTCTCCTTAAAATCCTGCCTGGGTTCAATGGATACTTCCTTGAAAGCTTCATTTATTTTCCCCTGAAGTTATTTCATTTGAGTGTACACTGCTCATGTTTTACTTTCCAACTCTGGGGTTTTACTGTGCCACCTAAGATATGAGCTCATATCCACTAAGCACAAATATAGAGATTGAATGTTGGGAGCAGGATGTTAAATTCCTTGTAGCAAACTAATTTAAAAGAAATAAAATAAAAATTTATTTCATGTTAGTTAATACTTTGGAACAGCAAGCCAAGCAACAGAGCTTGGGACCCTCAGATAAATAGATAAATACTATCCCTGTAGATTAATGAGGAATTCTCTTTGTTCCTTGGAAATTTCTCTGTAAGATAAACCCACAGAAATGACTTGGAGAAGACATTCTTACATCAGAGTTTATTCTCTCCATATTTTCCTTTCTGAATGCTCCCTGGATGTATATCACAAGTAAGCTTCTGAGTATTTGTGTTTAAAGCAGGATCTGCTTTGAGGGAGACTCCACACAAGTATGTATGGCAAGTAAAAGAACACCACAATTCATACAATTTTTTTCACAAAATTTTAAATGATTCTTTATTTGAAAATAAATTATTAATTAATAATTCATTCACTAATGATACACTTAAATCCCAAATTGCATCCAATCTACCTAGTGGTTTGTCATCATTTTACCTACATATATTTATGATCAGAGGCCATTGAATGGAAATTTTTGTACTCCAACTATAAAATAGAAATATTTAATTAGGATATAGTAAACTGAAATTTTATGCATTCCCACCAGATTTCAATTATAGAGAAAATACCAATATTTTCCACACTATAAATCAATTTTCATTTGTCACAAGCAATGTTATTAAAATAGTTTCAAGGGAGAATTTTGCAATTGACAAAAATAAATAAATATTCTATATGTCTCTGATGTGAAAAAAGATACATTATTAGTACTGATTATATTCAATTTCTGAGAGATATATAATTTATGATATCTTAGACAATCAAAGGGGAATTCAAGTTAAAACCTTGGCTATTCCATCTAATATCTTCTTCACATTCTGAAGATACTATTCTCCAGATTTTTAAGGACAAGAGCTTTTTCTCATAGTGAGAAAGACAGACATATACTTTGAACATCTGTTATTGGGTTGCTCTTCCAAAATATTAACTAACCTGTAATAAATCAGTTATATTTGAATAATGTGCTATATTTGAGCAAAAGTGCAAATAATCAATGTTCATGTTAAATTTGAATGCAGATTCCATTCAAATACATTGCCAATATACCTTAGGAAATCATTTGAATGGAACACTTTATTTTCTAGATGAAGCACATTACAGGAGTTGAAGTATACCTAACTATTATTGACATTTGCAGAGAAGTAAAAGAATTGCAGAAGAATCATATAGACATGGCATGTTGGACTTACTTTATGTCTACCTTATGCTATATAAATAAAATAAAGTATTGAATTATAATAAGAGTTTGAGCATATACTTAATATCTGACAGTACAAAAGTAAAAAGAAGTGTATATGTTTTTGAAGCATGGACATAATTACACCCCAATCAATGAGATAAATTTTTAAAATTCTGGTGATTTTTGTAATGTATATATAGACTCAGTTAATAATTGGTAACTTAATAAATATGTCCTTTATTAGAAACTTAATAAACACAAAGAAAATATGTATTTGATGGCTGATAATTGCTACTATAATACTTAAGTAATCAGAAACCTCCCAAAATTAACTTTTTACTTCATAATTTTACTTTACAAAAAACTTTCCTTAGAGCCTCTCTCACCACTTTCTTCCTTAGGCTGTATATGAGGGGGTTCAACATAGTGGTGAGGACAGTATAGAATACAGACAGATCCTCATCTTTCTCTGATGTGTGAAAAGCTCTGGAGAACCATGTAGATGAATATGGTTGGACTAAAGTAGAGAAGTACCACCATAAGATGGGAAGAGCAGGTCGCTAGAGCTTCATGCTTTTCTTTGGTAGAATTTATATGAAGAACACTGGGGAAGATAAAAATGTAAGAGGATAGAAGGACACAAAAGAGAGAAAGGATCAATATGATTCCAGTTACAAACACTAGTTTCTCCTAAATTGACATTTACTAACATGACAGCTGGAGGACTGGGAGGAAACTGACTAAATAAATTTGACTTTAACAAAAATTAATTTCACTTTAACACAAAGATAACAATAAGGATAACTTTTATGCTAAGCAATAACATGTTTCTGCATTCTTCAATCAAGGCATACATCTTTTACAAATCTGACGTTTGGGTAAGCAGATATATGAAGATTTATTAGAAGAATTTCAATTTCAGGTAGGTGCTGTCAATTACCCTGCATAAACAGACAATGTACTCCATCAATCTGAGGGCGAGCACAAACTTGTTAATCTTCTCTGTGTATCCTGCTATGTGAACATATTATTTTTATAGCTTATAAAATTTTGGATGTAAACTGTTGCTCACATTTCAAGTTCAGTTAAAGAGTTGCTCCTTGGACTTATCTCCCCAACTATGTGAATGAGTGTTTGCATTAACAACAACAAAAAAATGTTTTTTTAAATAAAATATTATTATTCACTCTCTCACCATTCTAATAGTAATGTATTTCCCTTGTTTGCACAAAAACTTCTACAAAACATACTACTTTATCTCTCTTTTCTACTTTCTGAATGGCTGACAGTAATTTTTGTTGTTATGACAAGCAGGTCCCCATAGTAACTGAAGTAGGCACATTATCTATTTCCCATGGGCTCACAAGAAATGCTTCCCTAGGTTACTGTGTGACCTGAGAGACTCATTGGGGTTAATGGCATGGTAGGAAAATGGTGAGGTTATGTGTAAACTGTCATGCCCAGCTCTTACCTCTTGGTCACCAGGGGACTTTCATAGTATATTTTGTACATTTGTTCTGCCTCATATAATGAAAAGAAAGATAATGGCATATTTTCATATGATATTATAGATTCCAGTTTAAAAGGTATGCTGTTTAATTTCTAAGAACAACATTATTACACCCCTGTTTAAATTAACACTTCATGTTCTTCAGCATATTATCACATTAAAATGTTTGGAAAAAAGAGGTCAGGTGTTCTTAGAAGAAATAGGATGCAGTGCTTTATGTTTGGATCCATTGCTAGGTTCAGGCAATGTGAATGGATGTCTCACTTTAAAATCCTTACATGTCAGGTGTATATGAATTATGAAAAGTTCATAGGTTCCTAAAGAGGGAAATGGGGCCAAGATATAGAAAGGTATTCCATATCATCAATGACTGCTATGAGAGAACAATCTTTTAGTCTGTACATTGAAAAGAGAAACATCTGGAGGTGTCTGATTAAAGATGAATGTGAATGCGTGCTCATTAAATCAGTTACCTGAAAAATAGGAGTGTTATTCTAAGCATATTTTAATTTCATGATAAATTAATATTCTTTAATTTTATGGGGATCTATATAATATTTACCATTAAAAATACAATCAATATAAACAAATGATTTTTCTCAGGTGTTTCTAACAGTTTTAGATATTATTCATGTCTTGAAGTCAACTTTGCATATTTAATATCTAAAAATATAGTTTTATGCCTTTATATAAAATCATTATATTGCCTGAACACTAAATCTAAAAATAAATTTATAAAATCAATATCAGAAAATAAGCAAGCATTAAATCTCTAAATATTTAGAATAATTTTCATTTCTATAACCCAGGGAAAAAGTATTTTTGCTAAAAGTAATCAGTTATATTTAAAAGAGTGAAATAATAAAGGGACATTTAATTTTTTACCTTTTTTGTTAATATTATTAGGAGTTACAAATACTAATAAATTCTCATTTTCACTAATGAAATAGATTTCAGATGTGAAAGCTGTTAAAAAAAAGTAGTAAAAACAAGGCAATAAGTTACTCTAGAGTGAGGTCTCACCTTGCACTTTTTTTGCAGACAAGTGTCTGGCCCCTTTGAAGCTCTAAGTGAATACTGGAGGATGGAGTATATTAACAGGTTATTTTTATATGAATTGACAGTTATTTTCATTTTAAAATCTTTCTCATTGTCTTTAAAAGAGACTTTATTTTATGTTTGTCTCAATATCAGAGCAGACTTGTTTGCTTTGTTGGGTGTCTCTCCCTGATCCTCTGAACTCAATCCACTTAGAATTGTTGCTCTTTACTGATATATCATATTATATTTTTCTTCCCAAAATACTTAACTAATTAGAAATTCTTCAGATTACTAATTTAAGGTTATGTTGTGGCATTTAGGATTGATTTTGCATGCAATTCTCATAATTTTTACTGTGATTCATTATTTTTTTCTGTAAATTTATTCCAAAAATATATATTCTATCTTCTATTGTACCAAACACTAATACAGAAGTAGAAGCTTTAAGATAACTTTTGGAAGACTTGTAGTTATTTCTGTTAAATAGTTTTTAACCTTTAGCAGGGTATCTATGACATAAAATTTGGAGCAATATTGAAGTGTATGTGTGATTACAAAAATTCTTTTATATATATATATTTATTTGTTCATATAAATGTACTAAATGAACATGGCATAATATTCTGAATAGTATAGTATTTACTATATTATTTATTTAATAAATAAATTATTCCTATATGTATGTTTATTTTATGCTTTATGTAACAGACATTTTTCTTAGTAGGAAGTCACTATTATTAAAATTTTTTTTTTTAAGATTTTATTTATTCATTTATCCCCCCCTTGCTGCTTGTGCTCACTGGGTCAGCTAACCACGCCATGCGGGCGGGCTTGCCTTCACCAGGAGGCCCCGGGAACCGAACCCGGGGCCTCCCATATGGTAAACGGGAGCCCTACTGATTGAGCCACAGCCGCTTCCCCTATTAAAATTTATATAGCACTTTTTATCATGGAGTTAAGAGTCTAGTTTGTACAAAGAACAAGAAAATAATAATTATAGCTAAAACTGAGCAATTTAAGATAAGCAGAGATATTACATTTTATTGAAGAACGTAAAATTATATTAGAAACTTAATCCTGAGGAGGGATCAGGTATGTCTCTTTGAGGAAAATATACTTAAATTTTATGCAATTTATAACCATTAAATGAAACCAGGTAATTTATACAGGAATCACACACCTGATCAAACCCTTTCCATCTTCTCCATTCCCTTACCCAATATTGAGTGAATTATCAAAAGAGGTATAGGACTCATCCAGCCATCCAGCCTCAACTGCTTCTGATTTTTGATCTTCAGGGATTTCGCCTCCATTCCACATGATTCACAAGCACCCTGCCTCCAGCTGGAATCCCTCCACACCCATGATTTTTAGTGGTGTCTCACTCCAGGCTCCTATTCTTCTAGCTCTTCTGCTTCATCCTCATCACTCTCACACTTTGTGCTCTCCTATACATATTTTCTTCTTTCTTCAACTTTGTTCTCCCTATAAGTACTACTCATATCTTTGCACTTTCTTCCTCCTTCATATAACAAGCAATAAAAACAACATTCCAAGGCCTGTTTCTCTTTTTCATTATTTCTTTTTCATTGTCTTCTCTGATAATTTACTTGAAAATATAAACTATTCCAATGCCTTCACTTTAATTCTTCACACTCAAATCCTATTTAATTTACTCTGGAATATTCCATGAAAAATTCACTTTAGTCCACGAAGTATATTCCATCAAAATAGGGAAATTCAAAAACATAGTTAAAGCATTATTTTTGACCTGATAGAATGTTAGTGAATCTAAAGATAGAAATCACATATAAAATAATGATTAGTAGTGATATTTTACATGTGTATGCAATCCATTTTTTTATTATTTACAGAATTAATTGTAACATTTTTATTGTGGAAAAATTTATATATACTGTACAAAATTGTTCATCAACATGACTTTCATCTGTAAAATTCAGAAATAATAATTGCACTCACAAATTTTGCTCCCATCATGACCATGCATTACTAAAAGTTTGCAACTCCCCAAACTGTACCTCTGTATCCATGAAACATGAACTTGCTATAGCACACCATCATTAGGCCCTGATAACCTATAAGTATTTGTTTCTATGAATATGCTTATTCAAGGCATTTCATATAAGTGAAGTCACACAATATTTGTCCTCTTGTATCTGTCTTATTTCTCTCCCATGATTCATTTGTTTTGTTACATATATTAGAAACTCTTTTTTATGGCTGAATAATTCGTTGTATATTCATATCATTTTTAATTGATTTTTCTATTAATGTACACATTGGTTTCTTCTACCACTTGGTTATTGTGCTGCTGGAAACATGTCTAAAATATCTATTCATGTCTTTATTTTCAATTCTTTTGAGTGTATTCTTAGAATTGCAACTACAGAGTTATATGGTTAATTCTATGTTAATATTTTGAGGAAGCTCCAATTTGTTTTCCACAGGGCCTGCATATTGTTGCATTCTCAACAACAATGAATGAGACTTCTATTCTTCTATAACCTTGTCATCATTTGAGATTTTCCATTAAACAATAATAAAATAGCCATTGTAGTGTGTG
>JAKSZT010053854.1:249922-262858 GCA_026826555.1 Tolypeutes matacus | reverse complement strand
AGGTGGAGCCAGTGGCCACTTGACAGTTTTTGGGTAGGGAGGGGATGGCAGTTGAGATACAGGGGCTTCTTTGGGAGTTGGAGGTTGTCCTGAGTACTGTTGTGGCGATGGATGTGGGCCATTTTGGATCAGCACACACCGCTCAGGGCTGAGTGGGGGAGAGTGTGGTCTGCGGTGTGGACTGTGGTCTGTGGTTGGTGGCGGGGCTCCAGGATGTGTGAGTTCATTGAGGTTGGTGGGCCACACTGTGGGAGATGTTTGTGTGGGATGTGGTGGGAGGTGTGGGAGGTGGGCAACATGGGAATCCCAGTGGGTTCCATGTAGTGTTTTGGGTAATCTAAGCACCTCTTAAAATATATGCATATATATATATATAAATAACATTTTTGTAAGCAAATACACATATATGCATATATATTTATATATCATTTTACAAATGTTTGTATGTATTGTGAGAATTTTGATTTTTACCCATAATTAAAAAAAAAACAAAAAAAAAACCATATGTGGATATCCTTGCATATATACAAACACTGTAAAATATATTTAGCTATTTGCATGGGTTTTAGGCTATAGATCTTTTTACTTTTTAAGTTAAGCATTGTATTTTTAGATTTACCTATGTTGCTGTAACTATATATTTATATTTAAATACATGTTATAAATGATGTGCAATATTCTGCAGGATGTAACTACTTCATTTTACTTGTTCATTCCCTTAGTCACTGATACTTAAGCTATCTCCCTCCAATTCTGTACTTCTACAAAAAGTACCATTCCAGAGAAAATCACTAAAGAAGTTAGAGTGTACCATTTCTGAAAATCTTTTTATTTTGTTCTTTTATAATACATTTTTATATATATATCCATAAAATAGACACTACTGTTTGAACATTTAAGTGTATATAAATTATATCACATTGTAATCTTCTTTTGCACCTGTTTAATAAACTTAACATTATATTTTTGAAAAAAAAAAAAAGGATAGACATACTGACTAATGGAACTGAAATGAGAGTTCTGATATACATCCCCGCTTAAACTGTCATCTGATATTCAAAAAGGAAACCAATCCCTTTCAACTGGGTGAGAATGGGCTTTTTAGCAAGTAGAGCCTGGAGAAGTGGATATCCATATTGAAAATAATGAGAGAGGAACACCATCTCACACCTTACACAAAAATTAACTTATGATGGATCAAAGATCTTATTTATAGGAACTAAGACCATTAAAGGCCTTGGAAATTAGGGAAGCATCTGCAGGATCTTGTAATAGGAAGTGGATTTATGAACTTCACACCCAAAGCATGAAAACTGAAAAAAAAAAAAAAAAAAAAAAAAGATAAATTGGACCTCCTCAAAATTAAAAACTTCTGCACCTCAAGGAGATTGTCAAGAAAGTGAAAAGTCAGCCTACCCAATAAGAGAAAATGTTTGGAAATGATGTATCTGATAAGAGCCTAATAGCCAGTATATATAAAGAAATCCTGCACCTCAAAAACAAAAAAGACAATCGACCCATTTAAAAAATGGTCAAGTGATCTGAATAGATCTTTCTCAAAATTCAAAATACAAATGGCTATACAACACATGAAAAGATGCTCAACATCACTAGCAATTAGAGAAATGCAAATCAAAACTACAATGATATATCATATTACAACAATTAGACTGGTGGCTATTAAAAAAATAGATGAATATAAGTGTTGGAGAGGATGTGGAAGAAAAGTAACCCTCATACACTGCTGCTGGGAATGTAGAGTCATGCAGGCTTTGTGGAGTACAGTTTGGCAGTTCATCAAAAATCTAACTATAGATCTGCCATATGATCCAGCAATTCCACAGCTATCTATATACCCAGAATAAATGAAAGCAAGTACACGAACAGATATATGCACACCAATGCTCATAGTGATATTATTCTCTCTTGCCAAATGTTGGAATCAATCCAAATGCCCATACCAGATGAAAGGATAAACAAAATGTGGTGTATACATACAATGGAATGTTACTTAGCTGTAAAAAGGATTACAGTACTAACACATGGGATAACATTGATGAATATTGATGACCTTATGTTTAATGAAGCAAGCCAGAATTTGAAGGACAAATATTACATGATCTCACTGATCTGAATTAAGCAAATTGATCAAATGCACAGAGCTACAGTATGGAAGATAGGTTTACAGGAAATCGAAAGGGAGAAGAAGGTTGAGAGTCAATGCCCATACAGGTAAAATCTAAGATAAGGTGTATGTGTGTAGTTGTGCACTGAAGGGATATGATAGGGTTGTAGTGATAATATTTGGTTGGTCAGTGCAGGTTTGATAGGGGAATAGTGTGGGGAGTTTGAGTAGGATGGTGCATGGAACTAAGGTAAGGGGAGGGGAGGGAGCAGGTGAACACTGGGTATTGGTGGGTACATGGTTGAAATTACAATGTAGGGAAAGCTCTTTTGGTGATATGAGAAAGAAGGCTTACTGGTTTAGGGTGTCCAATGGGGGGGGGCAATTCGGACAGGACTCATCTGGGTCAAGCTTCTAAGAAATGTGCAAGTTTAAGGAGTTCAATTAAAGGCCATGACTTGTGACAGAAAGCAGACCACCCTGGTATGTATGGGACATGTGTCTCTAATCTCAAGACACTAAGATAAGATCTGGTACAAACTTGGTGGAGAAGCATTCTGTGCATCAAGGAGTGTACCTGGTATATGTCAGATAATGATTAACAAGGTCTGTTACATGCAGGAATGTAAGGAGAACTGAACCATTAACCCTCAAGATTTGCTGACTTTAGTAACATGTAACCCATCACGTATCTATTACCTTTGCACATGCACACACATATTTTCTTTGTTCTAAAGCTAAATAAAAGCCACGATGTTTTATGCAGTGGGACTCTCCTCCCCTTGGGTGGAGGGTCCCCTGACACTGGCTATCTCTTGTTTCTTTCTCATCTGCGACACCATTTTCACAGACCTAGTTCATGAACATCAACATTTGGAGCCTGAACAGGGACCCAAAAACACAACTTTTCTTTCGGTCATTGCTCAGCGGACCAAGGAGCTCCAGATGAGCAGTTTTCAAAAAAGGTAAGTTGCATCCTTGGGATCATCAGGGAAATGGGGAATCAGCAGTTAAATTGTGGAGAGTACTCTAGATGTTAAAAACTCTATTAAAAAGCCCTGGTGTAACTATTAAATCCTCAGCTTTTGAAGAACTTTTTTCTCTTGTACAGAATCATTGTTATTTGTTTCAGCCAAAAGGGCAGAATATTAATTCTGAAACAATGGAAGTTAGCCTTGAAAGCTTTAAAAAGGGCTTTTCAAAAGAGAGATAATTCCCATACATATATGGTCTTTGTGTAGCCTTATTTCTGTTGCTATAGAACCATTACAATCAGATGAAAATGAAGATAATGAACAGGATACTGCTATCGCTGGACAGATAGCAGATTTTCATTTTAATGAAAATATATATGAAAAAATTCATGAACAGTCATAAACAGATAAACTCATGTCTAACAAAAGGGAAGAAAAGAAAAAGGGAGTTTATGGAACTTTTCCAGCGGTCATTATGCTGTCTGCTCCAAAAGATGATTTATTGTATTTTTAACCCACACCTGAGCCTCCTAATGTATCTGCATATTCATTTTTTGTGACATTTGATGACCCTTCAGAAGTTTCTGTTTTTGTGCCGGCACCATCCTCTTCAATTATGAAAAGCACAGCACAGGGAAGTACAGAAGGAGATTCAGAGGTTATGCAACTTTTTCTGCTTTTCCAGTAACAGTTACTCAAATTCCAGTAGATGTTCAAAATCCCCAAGGAGGCATACAATTTGATCATGCTACTATTCCTTTTTAAACTATCAAAGAATTAAAACAAGCATGTACTCAATACAGTGAAAATTCTCTTTATACTGAAGGATTAGTGCAAGGAATGGCACAAGCAGACAGATTGATACCCTGGGATTGGAATGTGTTAGCTTGAGCTGTTCTTAATTTGGCAGAATTTTTACAATTTAAAACTTGGTGGGCTGATGAAGCTAATATTATAGCACAACAGTGAGGTGGAGCCAGTTGCCGCTGGATGCTTTTGGGGCAGGGAAGGGAAAAGCAGTTGTTATACATGTGCTTTATCAGGACTTGGGAATTATCCTGAGTGACATTACAATGACAGATATAGGCCATTTTACATCAGCATATAACATGCAGAACTCTGTGGGAGAGAGTGTAGTCTACAATGTTAACTGTGGTCCACGTTTAGTGGCAAACCCCCAGGATGTGTATATCCATTGCAGGTGATGTGCCCCACTAATGAAAGATGTTTATGTGGGATGTTATGGGAGGTGTGTGAAGTGGGAAACCTGGAAATTCCTGTAATTTTTGTGTAACATTTAGGTAATCTAAGCATATATATATATATGGAAATTTTTAAAAAATCAACAGCAAAATCCACCAGTGCCTGTTACCACTGAACAAATATTAGGAATAGGTCAATGGGCTGGGGTTCCACACCAAACCCAATATGATGATATTGCCATTGTACAAGTTCTATTGTGCTGCCTAGCTGCTTGGTAATGAATCTCCACCCCTGGGCAGACTGTACAATCATTTTCAAAAGTGGTTCAAGTTAATACTGAATCTATGTTGAATTTGTAGCAAAGCTGGCAGACATAGTTAACAAGATAGTAACTCAGTCTGATCTTAGAGAAATGCTTATTCTGATGTTCGCTTTTGATAATGTCAACAGTAAGTGTAAAAAAGGCTTTATGTCCAATAAAGGCCACTGTAGGTACTTTACAGGAGTATATAAAGGCAGGTACTTTACAGGAGTACTTTACAGGAGTATATAAAGGCATGAACCTAATGCATATAACATGAACCTTCTTGCGGCTGCTATAAAGAAACGTAGTCCTATGGTTAATAATTTAAATTGCTTTAAATGTGGGAAACAAGGTCCTATGAAAAAAGATTGCTGTGCCAAAATTAGTGTGAGAGCTCCACCTAGCGGCAATAATAGATCAATATGAACTCGTGTGTGTCCCGTATGCCAGAAAGGGTTAAACTGGGCCAATGAATGCTGTTCTAGATACCATAGAATGGCAGTCTCATTAATAAGCTGGGAAACTTCCAAGCACGCCTTGCTCAAGGCCCTCAGACAAACAATATGAGCACATTTCCCAGCCTAGCTCAAATCTACCCAGTCAGCAATGGAGCAGCTCACTCCAGCATGTAACGGAGCTAAAAGCAGCTACCAAAGGCAGTGCAGCTGTCCATCTTCCCTCAGCTGAAACTAAGCTTATTACTCCTTCACTGGGTATACAAAATATAAGGACAGGAATTAAATGGCCTATCCCCCAAAAAAATGTAGTTTCATTATTGGCCATAGCAGACTTACGACCAAAGGTGTTTCAGTGCAAACCGGGATCATTGACTCTGACTTGGATGAAGAAATTTATTAGTACAAACTTTAACTCCCTATCAAATTGAATTGGGAGATCATATAGCTCAACTTCTTTTATTACCATATCATAAACCTCAATCTTGGCCTATAAAACGTACAGGAGGATTTGGTTCCACTGGGTGTAAAGTTTATTGGCAAACAGCAATTGGAGATGAAAGGTCTGAAATTACCATAAAAATAAATGGGAGGATATTTTTAGGATTAGTGGATACTGGGGCTGCTGTCTCCATAATTGCTAAATGATATTGGCAACAAGCTTGGACTTTACAAAAGGTGCCTACAGTTTTCACTGGCATTGGCACAATGAGAGATGTTTATCAAAGTACTCAGATATTTAAGGTAAAAGGTCCAGGGAGCAAGAGGCTGCTCTGCAACCTTATGTTGCAGATGTAGGACTTAATTTATGGGGAAGAGAACTTATTATACCAAGGGGAGCTTATTTGAATATTCTTCATGTTTCTGATACAGCTAAACATCTTATTATTCATATGCAATATGCTCCCCCTTCCCGATCTGAGACACGACTTTTTGGAGACTACCATGGCCTAGGATATTCAAATTTAGAGTAGGGGCTACTGTTGCAAAGGCCTTCACATTACCTTTAAAATGGCTAACAGCCAAACCTATCTGGGTTGAACAGAGGCCATTTCTTAAAAAAAAGTTGGAAGCCCTAAAAGGATTAGTACATGAGCAGTTAATGACAGAGCTATTGAACCCTCTACTAGTCCATGGAATTCTCCATATTTGTAATTAAAAAAAAAAAAAAAAAAAGTTCTGACATATGATGCATGTTGACTGATTTACATGAAATTAACAAAGCTATTCAACCTATGGGATTTTTAAAACCCGGTTTGCCATCCCCAACTATGATTCCACAAAATTGACATATTGTTATTATTGATCTGAAAGATTGTTTCTTTACTATTCCTCTCAATCCAAACGATAGAGAAAAATTTGCATTTACTATTCCTTCTATTAATCACTCAGCTCCTACTGAACGATATCATTGGAAAGTTCTACCTCAGGGAATGATGAACAGTTCTACATTATCTCAATACTTTGTTCACATTTCATTACAAATTGTATAAAAACAATTTCCCAATGCTATGATTATTCATTATATGGATGATAATCTTTTTGCCACCGAGCAAACTTCTGAGCTGAAACAACTATTTCAGTTGGCAAAAGAAATTCTTTCTCAACATGGATTACCAATAGCAGAAGAAAAATTTAAAAAACAGGCTCTTTTTCAATATTTGGGCCATACTATTAATGGAAATATTATAACTCTGCAAAAGGTCCAGTTTTGAACTGATTATTTACATACTTTAAATGATAATCAAAAAATACTGGGTGATATTTATTTGGTATGACCTACTTTATGAATTCCAACTTATGCTTTAACTAATCTTTTCAATACTCTAACAGGAGACTGTGACCTAAATAGTTTTAGTATTTTGTGCCCAGAGGCAAAAAAAGAGTTAAAGTGGTTGGAAAAAAGAGTACAAAATAGCCAACTAATATGGACAAATATAAATATTCCAGTTTCACTTTTAATATTTCCATCTTGCCATTCCCCTACTGGGATACTTTGGCAAGAAGAGGGCATAATAGAATGGATATTCTAACCCAACAAAGATACAAAATAACTTCATACTTATTTTGAAAAAAAATTCAAAAGGCCATATTTGCCCAAGAGAGCTTATGATTAGAGATCCTGATAAAATCATACTGGACCTTACAAAGCAGGAGCTTTCTCAGCTTTGGCAGTTCAGTAACTCTTGGCAAGTGGCCTTAGCAGATTTTATTGGAACAATTGATAATCATTTCCCAAGTTCAAAATGTTTACAGTTTTAAAACGTACTTCATGGATTATTCCTAAGGCTGTCAAACAACGCCTCTCTGCTGCACTTACTACACTGATGGCAGCAGTAATGGAATTGCAGGCTATTTATGCCCAAATACAAAATCTTGGAAAACTCCTTATTCACCTGCCCAAAAGGTGAAATTAATGGCTGTTGTTCAATTGCTAACTGATGTTTCTGAGCCTTTAAATATTGTGTCTGATTCTGCTCATGTCTGTCATGTTGTTTGTCATATAGAAACAGCTCAAATATCTCCAATTTCTAAATTAGAAGTTCTATTCCTACAATTACAAAATATTGTTCATGAATGATCTAATCCAATTTACATTACTCATATTCCCATTCTCAACTTCTTGGCGCTATGGCTTCACAAAATGATTTGGTAGATAAGCTTATTGCTTATACCAAAACTGCTGCTGATTATCATAAACTTACACATACTAATACTTCTGGCTTATGTCATAAACATCCCCACTTAACAGTAAAAGAAAGTAAAAAAGATTGGTAGACAATATCCTGCTGGTGGTTCCATAAATGCCCTCACTTTCTCTCCAGAAACAAATCCCCCATGGAGAACATCCTAATGAAATTTGGCAAATGGATGTTATAAATGAGCATTCTTTTGGCTGCTTTCAATATGTACAGGTAACAGGGGACACATTTTCTAATTTTATTTGGGCAAATGCTCGTGCTGGTGAAAAGGCCTCTCAAGTATATTCTCACTTATTACATTGCTTTGCAGTAATGGGTCTGCCAGCACAGCTAAAAAACTGATAATGGGCCTGCCTATCTTAGTCAATCTTTCAAAAAATTTTGCAGTGACTGGAACATTAAACATGCTACAGGAAATCCATATAACCCCCAAGGACAAGCAATAGTAGAAACAAGCCATCACTTACTAAAACTAATGTTGCAAAAACAAAAAGGGGGAGATGGAGAATCTGCTAAAGACAAATTATCTAAAGCATTGCTTACATTAAATTTTCTTAATAGACAACAAATTTCTAATACCACAGCAGCAGAAAGACAATAGGAGGCTAATAAAAAGAATGAAAATGAAAAATGTGGACAACTAATATATTGGAAAAATGAAACAACCAATAAATGGGAAAAAGGGGTGGTAAAGATTTGGGGCCAAGGTTTTGCTCTTATCATTACAGAAACAGGAGAAGAGCAGTGGATCCCCTCCAGAAGAACCATGCCTAGAGTTGAAGATGTTGCCAAAATTTAAACTATGGACTTGGTAGTTTCACATTGGATTAATTATAGGTAAAGTATTAGGTCAAGGTAAGATATCATGTCATAATTACACTTATTGGACATATATTACCAACCCACCTCTTTTAGAGCTGTTAACCTGGGCCAATGAGTCTTACCCAATTTATCTTAAGGGTAAAGATAGACTTACAGCTACCCTTAAAGTCAAAGGAAGAAGGGAAATTTATAGGAAATTTAACTTTACCTTTTATTGACTGCCCTCTCTGTATTGGACACGGATCTGTATGGATGCAACCTCAAAATCGCAAAGTAGTTTTAACAGAGAAAAATCAAACTCAAATTTATATTCCCATTTTCCCTTCCTTACCATGTAAATCAGAAAATATGGTAAATCTTACATGTCCCTCTCAAAACAGATTACTAAATGACAAATGGCATGTAAGTCATGGTTTACGGAGGTTGTGTTATTTAATGATTCCTATGGAATAGTAAAGCATTGGACCCTTATAGGAATGCCAAAGCCTGTTAAAAGCACAACCATATCTTGGTTCATTAAAAATTCAACCATAATCACTAATGACAGAAATTCTTATTTCTGGAATTTTGGTAATATGGCATTTAATAACAGCTCAATTAATTGGATAAATCAAGGAAGAATTATCCCACATATATGGGACACTAAATTTAACAAAACTCAAAATTATATGTTCCAATTATTTTTGGGAACTTGTCCAATTTTATTTTATTTTTTAGATATTTTCCTTTATTACTTTTTTTTTTATTATGGGTAAAAATCAAAATTCTCACAATACATACAAACATTTGCAAAATAATATATAAATATATATGCATATATGTGTATTTGCTTACAAAAATGTTATTTATATATATATATATATATACATATATTTTAAGAGGTGCTTAGATTACCCAAATTATTACACAGAACCCACTGGGATTCCCATGTTGCCCACCTCCCACACCTACCATCACATCCCACACAAATATCTCCCACAGTGTGTCCCACCACCCTCAATGAACTTACACATCCTGGAGCCTTGCCACCAACCATAGACCACAGTTCACACTGTAGACCACACTCTCTCCCACTCAGTTCTGAGTGGTGTGTGCTGATTTAAAATGGCCTACATCCATTGCCACAACAGTACTCAGGACAACCTCCAACTCCCAAAGAAGCCACTGTATTTCAACTGCTTGTCCCCTCCCTACCCCAAAAGGGTCAAGTGGCCACTGGCTCCACCTCATTGTCATAATTTCTTGCATTGCTAGAATCACCAACAAGAGAATACCATCAAGTCCACTCTAGTCCATAGTTCTTCCCCCAATCCTGAGGGGACTGGGATGGTGATGTCCACTCCAACTCCAAGTGAGAGAGGGCTTATATCCCATTGATATGGTGGGTGGGATGATCCTGCCTGCAGATGCAGACCCTCTTCATTCCCTGGGATGGCCATTTCCCATCATTGTCTCCTCACCAGGTGACTTGGATGAGTCCATTGAGCTGTAGGATAGGAGTTGCAGCTCCACCTAGATTTCATGCACACCTGGCACATAGGTAGGCAGGAGGCTCCAGTCTCTGGAAGTATACATAAAACTCCAGCATCACATGTAGGTTTGAATAGAAGGGACTGGTGAACCATGTGCAGGGAGGACTTATTTGAGTCTAATTCTGTCACTCTCAGGAGCACAGATTCCAAAATAGAACCCACTGATAAGGCATCAGTCTCTGGGGCTATCCCCCCTTATATAGGACCAGGGTGTCTCCGGAGCTCTCAGGAACCCCACTGAGTGGGGTGATAGGCACTTAGATATTCTATGAGCTCCTACTGAGGTGTGCGTAAGAGTTACCTCTGGGATGACCTCCCGACTCTCTTTGAAGTCTCTTAGCCACTTGAACTCATTTGTCTTTACCTTGTCCCCCTTTTATTCAAGGTCTTTTTCCCATTGTGTTGCCAGTTGGCACTTGGGAAAAGTTTTCAATTAGCAATAATCTTGCCTCGGATAAACCTCGTTGGCTATGATACTGCCACTGGGCAAAGCTGCCAGTTGGCACTTGGTATTAATCCCTCATTGCCAGGGAGGCTCATCCCCGGGAGTTATGTCCCCCATTGGGGGGAAGGTAATGCAATCATATGCTGAGTTTGGTTTAGAGAGAGGCCACATTTGAGCAACAAGGAGGCTCTCAAGTGGCAACCCTTAGGCACCCCACAACTGCAGGCTAAGTCTCATTTACAAGAGCAAAGACTCGCAAGGGTAGTCATCAATAAAAAAAAAAAAAACAAAAAAAAACATCAGCAGGTTATCCCATTTTGACAGGCACTGTCCCTACACTCAGAGTACTATTGTTGCTCCCTTGGAGACTATGGCAAGGCTCTCCAGGCTAGGAATTCAGAATCCCTCATTAATTGTGTGATTATCCAACCATCGTGACCATGCCCCATCCCCCGATCCTTTGAATTATTTTGTATACCTTTCATGTATATTCAGATGAACCAATCCCCACGAAACCCCCCCCAGACACCCCCCCCCCCAATAATCCCCTGCAGTACCCATTGTAACCCTTCTGTGATCCAAATTCTCCATGAACATTTAGTCCATCAAATAATCAAATACACTTACTAGGAAAAAGAAACAAGTGTGATAAGCGTACATGCAAGAGACAAACATAAGAAAACTCGGGGGAGGGGGAAAGGGAGAGAAGGAAAAAAAACAATCAAACAAGGAACAAAACAAAATAAAATATAATTAGTGGATTGGGACATTCAAAAAATGGGCAAAAAAGCAAAGGAAATACATTTAAAATATATATATTCATTTTTTTTCCTTTCTCTTTTCTTTTTTCTCTTTTTTCCTTCCCTTTATCACTTTGTTATTGGATGTCTGGTGTGCCATGACACCTTCCTCCTCTCAATCCCCATTGTCTCCCAATTTTTCATTTAATTTTCAAAGAAGTTTTAGGTCACAGAAAAGTCACACAGGGAGTGCCGGAGACTCCCAGATACCAAACCACCCCCCCTTCCCCACCCCATATTAACGCGCCCCCCCATTTTTTTTGGTTGTTAGCATTGTTATAACTGTTATGCAGATAGCAAAATATAGCAACTAAACATTGTCAGTGATTTAGAGTATAGTTTACAATTTAGATGATACAGTTTAATAATTTTGATGATATTTACCATGTCCTGTGTCCATTACTGTAACGTAATGAAAATCCTTCCCCATGACCACCAAACAACCCATTAGATCTTGACTGTTCCCTTCTCCCCAGGACCCCAGGGCCCATGATACCCACCTCTCCCAACCCATGGAATGTCAAGGTTCACAGTTACATGCCCTGGGGATTTGAACCAGCCCTTCCTAATCCACCCACCTCCCAGTGCTGCACCACCAAACCCAGGAACACCACCACTCATCTGCCCCATCCCCCAACATGCAACCACACTCTATCCCTTTACCATAGATTATGTCCATATGTGTGATGGCTCAAAGCCTGCTCTTCTCTTACTCTCCTTTGTTAACCTATCATTCAGACAATGGTTCTCAGAGACTGCTCAGTTTCCTCAGTTCAGATCAGTGAGGTCATATACTGTTCATCCTTCAGTGCCTGGCTTGCTTCACTCAACATAAGGTCTTCAAAATTCATCCACGTTATTCCATGTGTTAGCACTTTGTTCCTTCTTACAACTGAGTAATATTCCATTGTATGTATGTACGACATTTTGCTTATCCATTCGTCTGTTGATGGGCACCGGGGGTGATTCCAACTTTTGGCAATGGTGAACAATGCCGCTATGAATATTGGTGTGCATATATCTGTTTGTATTTTTGTTTTCAGTTCTTCTGGGTATATACCCAGCAGTGGAATTGCTGGATCATACGGAAGATCTATTGCTAGTTTTCTGAGGAACCGCCAAACTGTCCTCCACAGTGGCTGGACCATACCACAGTCCGACCAGCAGTGGATGAGGGTTCCTATTCCTCCACATCCTCTCCAACATTTAGTGTCTCATGTTTTTTTAATAGCTGCCATTCTGATGGGTATAAGATGGTATCTCATTGTAGTTTTGATTTGCATTTCCCTGATAGCAAGTATGTTGAGCATTTTTTCATGTGCTTTTTAGCCATTTGTATTTCTTCCTTGGAGAAGTGTCTTTTCAGGTCACTTGCCCATTTATTATATGGGTTGTTTGGCCTTTTATTTTTGAGGTGAAGGATTTCTTTATATATGCAGGATATTAGGCTCGTATCAGATATATGGTTGCTGAATATTTTTTCCAATTGGGTAGGTTGTCTTTTTATTTTCTTAATAACATCCTTAGAGGTGCAGAAGTTTTTAATTTTGAGGAGATCCCATTTATCAATTTTT
>JAKSZT010053854.1:222995-249822 GCA_026826555.1 Tolypeutes matacus | reverse complement strand
TTTTTTTTTGGTTGTTAGCATTGTTGTAACTGTTATGCAGATAGCAAAATATAGCAACTAAACATTGTCAGTGATTTACAGCAAAGTAATTTTTCAAAACTTCTTTGAAAATTAAATGAAAAATTGGGAGACAATGGGGATTGAGAGAAGGAAGGTGTCATGGAACACCAGACATCAGATAACAAGTGATAAAGGGAAGGAAAAAAGGGAATAAAGAAAAGAGAAAGGAAAAAAAATGAATATATATATATATATATATATTAAAGGCATTTCCGTTGCTTTTTTGCCCATTTTTTGAATGTCCCAATCCACTAATTATATTTTATTTTGTTTTGTTCTTTGTTTGATTATTTGTTTTTTTCCCTTCTCTCTTTTTTTTTCCCCCTGAGTTTCCTTATGTTTGTCTCTTGCATGTAAGCTTATCACACTTGTTTCTTTTTCCTAGTAAGTGTATTTGATTATTTTATGGACTAAATGTTCATGGAGGATTTGGATCACAGAAGGGTTACAATGGGTACTGTGGGGGATTATTGGGAGGGTTGTCTGGGGGGGGGTTCGTGGGGATTGGTTCATCCGAATATACATGAAAGATATACAAAATCATCCAATTAACTTTTTATAGATTAAAATTAAGTAATGTGAAAATAAATCTGGGTTTACCATCTTTCAGCAATTTTCCATCACATTAAGTACGTATATTTTCACAGTGTCATGGCCTGGGTGATCATTATGAAATAATGATAATCCCATTGTGATTGGTACTGTGAATTCAATCTGTTCTAAGCTCTTTTCATGTTGATTGTCTGTGATGGAATTTAAGGTTGACTAAAGACAAAAATCCAAGATTTTGAGACAAATTTAAAACTTTCAGAGTATCAGACAACACAAATTTACAACATGGATTTTCTTCCACTAATACGTCAGGAATGTGCTTTCAATTACACTCCTATATATTTTAAACAAATCAATTTTAGTGATACATATTAATAAAGTATGCAATTCATCCAAAATGTACAATCAATGGTATCTGGTATAATCACATTTTTGTGCATTTATCCTTCTAATCATTATTAGAGCATTTTCAATAATAATAATAATAAACAAAAAACATACAAAGAAACAAGAAATTTCCTCACTTCTCAATCTATGTTTTCCCTGCTCTACATTGCTGCCTTGTCTGGTTATACTTGCACAATTATTTATTTGTTTAAGAAAAAATTTTATTGAGCTATATTCATGTATCATATGATATATCCAAAATGTGTAGTCACTGGCTTTTTGTATAATCACAATGTTGTACATCATCTCAAAAATTTTATAACAACTTCATTACTCCAAAAAGAAAGGCTCCACACCCCTAAGCATTTCTTCCTCAGCCCTACATAACCACTAACATAATTTCATCTTTATAAATTGATATATATATATTTATATTTTATATAAAGAGAATCATAAAATATGTAGTATACTGTGTCAGGTCTTCTTCATTAAGTACAATGTCTTTTTTTGTCTCATGTTAATATTTTTTAGTATCAACTTATATTTGTTCAGCTTCAAAGAAAGACAGTTTTATGTATTAATATTTCATAAAATATATTTATATTTCTCATAATATATTTAGTTGATAATAGGGCAATCATACAATATTTTTCCTTTTGTGTCTGCCATTCTTCAATCATCTAAATATCCACCAGGTTCATCCATGTTGTCATATTTTTCATGACTTCATTTCTTCTTAACACTGCATAATATTTCACCATCTGTATATGCCACAATTTGTTTAACCATTCATCATTTGATGGACACAAAAGTTGTTTCCAACTTTTGGCTGTTGTGAATAACACCAGTATGAACATCAGTGTCCAGATATCTATTTGTGTCACTGCTCTCAGTTCTTCTGTTTTTATATCTAGTAATCGTATTGCTGGGTCCCACGGCAAGTCTATACTCAACTTTTTTATGAACTACAGAACAGTCTGCCTTGGTGGCTGTACTTTTCTACATTTGCACCAACAGTAAGTATTCCTATCTTTCCACATCCACTCCAGCATTTACACTTTTCCAACATTTCAATAACAGCCAGTCTGATAGGTGTGAAATGATATCTCATTGTAGTTTTGATTTGCATTTCCCTAATCACAAGTGATGCTGAACCATTTTTCATGTGTTTTCTCACCATTTATATTTCTTCTTTGGACAGTTTTCTTTTCATGTCTTTTGCCCATTTCTTAAAGAAATAGTTTGTCTCTCTATAGATGAGTTGTGTGATCTCCTTATATATCACAGACATTAAACCCTTATCAGATAAGTGATTTCCAAATACTTTCTCCCATTTAGTTGACTGCCTTTTCACTCTTTTGACAAAGTTCTTTGAGGTGCAAAAGTATTGAATTTTGAGGAGATCCCATTTATCTATTTTTTTCTTTTGTTACTCATGCTTGGGTATAAGATTTAAGAAACTACCGCTTACCACAAGATATTGAAGATATTTTCCTACATTTTAGTATAGGAATTTTATGGTTGCTGTTTTTATATATAAATCCTTAATCCATTTTGAGTTATTTTTGTATAGCTGTGAGATAGTGGTCTTCTTTCTTTCTTTTGAAAATGGCTATCCAGTTCTCCCAGCACTATTTCTTAAACAGACTGTTCTGGCCCAGCTGGGTGGGCTTAGCCTTGCAAAAATCACTTGACTGTAGATGTGAGGGTCTATTTCTGATTTCTTGATTCAGTTCCATTGGTCAATCTGTCTGTCCTTATTTCAGTATGGTATCATGATATTTTTTACCACTGTAGGTTATTAATTTGCCTTAAAGTGAGGAAGTGAGACTCCACCAAATTTGTTTTTCTTTTTAATGACATTTTTGGCTATTCAGGCCTCTTACACTTCCATATAAATTTTATTATTGGAATTTAGATTTCTGTTAAAATGGCTTTGGGGATTTTTATTGGGGTTGTGTTGAATCTGTTGCTCAATTTGGTTAGAATTGACATCATGATATTTATTCTTCCAATCCATGAACATGGAATATCCTTCCATTTATTTATGTCTTGTTTTGTTTCTTTTAGTAATGTTTTGCAGTTTTCTAAATATAGTTCTTTATGTCCTTGGTTAAGTTTATTTATAAATATATGTTTGTTTTAGTTACCATTATAAATGGATTTTTTTTCTGATTTTCTCTTCAGATTGCACATTAGCAGTGTATAGAAACAATATTGGTATTTTCATATTAATCTTGTATCCTGTCACTTTGCTGAACTTGGCTATTAATTATGACAGATTTTGTGAAATTTTCAGGATTTTCTAGATAGAGGATCATGTAATCAGCAAATAGTGAAAGTTTCATTTTCCTTTCCTATTTAGGTGTCTTTTTAAAAAAATCTAGCCTAATTGCTCTAGGTAGAATTTATAGTACAATATTGAATAACAATGCTGGCAGTGGGCAGCCTTGTCTTGTTCCTGATCTCAGAGGGAAAGCTTTCAGTCTTTCATCAGTGAGTACAAAGCTAGCTGTAGCTTTACAGGTATGCACTTTACCAGATTGAGAAAGCTTCCTTCTATTCCTATCTTTTGGAGTGTTTTTAATCAAGAAAGTGTGCTGTATTTTGTCAAATCCCTTTTCTGCATCAATCAAGAGGATCATGTGATTTTTTATTCTTCAAAATGTGCTTTATTACACTAATTGATTTTCTCGTGTTGAACAACTCTTGCATACCCGGGATAAAATCCATTGGTCTTGGTGTTTAATTCTTGTAATGTGCGTTTGGATTTGGTTTGCAAGTATTTTTTGCATCAATATTCATTGTTGATATTGGTCTGTAATTTTCCTTTTTCATATTATCTTAATCTGGTTTTGGTATTAGGGTGATGTCTGATTCATATAAATGTTTGGTAGGGTTCTTTCCTGTTCAATTTTTTGACAGAGCTTGAGCAAAATTGTTATTAGATCATCTTTGATTGATTGGTAGAATTCACCTGGGAATCCCCGTGGTCCTGGGTTTCTCATATTTGGGATGCTTTGTTGACTATTTCAACCTCTTCAGTTGTGACTGGTTTGTTGTAGTCTTCTATTTCTTCTAAAGTCAGTGCAGGTGGTTCATGTGTTTCTTGGAATTTGTCCATATTATGTACATTTTTTAGTTTTTTGACATAGAGTTGTTCATAGTATCCTGTTATGATCTCTCTTCTTTTATGGGTTCAGTTGTAATGTTCTCTCTCTCCTTTATGACTTTATTTATTTGTGTAATCTCTAATTTTTCTTTCATAGTCTAGCCAAGTGTTTGTCAATTTTGTTAATCTTCTCAAAAAAAAAACGAGTTTTGGTTTTGCTGATTCTCTCTATAATTTTTTGTTCTTAATTTCATTTATTTCTGCTCTGATCTTTACTATTTTTTCCCTTCAGATTTGTTTGCATTTAGTTTGCTGTTCTTTTTTCTAGTCCTTCCAGGTGTGCAGATAGATCTTCAATTCCAGTCTTTCTTCTTTTTTAATGTAAGTTTGAGGGCTATAAATTTCCCTCTCAGCACTACCTTTGTGGTGTCCCATAGGTTTTGATGTTTTGTGTTCTAATTTATTCATCTCAAGATATTTGCTGAATTCTCTTTCAATTTCCTATCTGGCCCACTGATTATTTAAGAGTGTGTTATTTAATCTCCATTTATTTATGATTTCCATGAGTTCAGCTTCTATTTCTCAAAAGTAGACCAGAGTAACAACCTATCTGAAAGCACATTTATTCAGAGTGTGCTGATACACAGATATTTCTCATATTCTTCCTGTTCAAGCCAACTGTGCCAAATGTACAATTACTTAAATAAAGATTTGATATAACTCAATTATTCAACCAATAATAATAGTCAACTTGTGTATTTTCCATGCACCACATACTACACGTAGGAAGTCTTTTATTTCTCAGAGTCTTACTGTTATCAGTCCCATTCTATAGCTGGTTGATCTCAATTTGTTTGAGAAGCTTGCACAAGATTATATTGCTTTTAAAGAGTTTCCAATAAGGTTTCAAACTCAAGCAAGTGATTCTATGATACCTCCTCCTAGCCCCTTTGTTGTGGTGCCTCACATTGGGTCTGTGGCCTATCCCACACCATATGGAATGTCATGGTTACATTAAACACTTATTTCTGGCAAGCATGTGTGGAGTATGTGACAGCTTCAAGAATGAACATCACCAGATGCCCTACCCTTCAGGAAATGGATAGGGAGATATGAAGTGTTTTAAGGAAGGTGAAAAAGGAGAGGATATCATTCTCATAGACTTTTAGGATTACTTAGTCATTGTTTAGAGAATAGGTTAAATTAGAAAAAAGATAGCCTGATCTTAACCTACAAACTATGCATGATCTACAAAACATGGATGATCTGACTATTCTCATATCACTTTCCTTCTCTATTCTATTATCAACCCAGAATTGCCAGAGACAATTTAGTTCTTTCCAGATCAAAGGTGTTCACACGACTTTCCACCATTGAATGCTGATTGACTAGAACTTTGTATGACTCTCTCTTCTTCCTTTATTCTTCAACTCTCTCCTTCAGACCTCACCTGTCATTTCCTTTCAGATTGTAGCATTCCCTTTAGTATCTCTTGTAAATCCGGGCTCTTCATGACATACTGATTTTTAAAAAATATATGTGAAGAATTTAATCTCACCCTCAGTGTTGAATGACAGCTCTGACAGAAAAAGAATTTTTGCCTGGAAGTTTTTCTCTTTTAGGTTCTTTAATATATCATACCACTGTCTTCATCCTTTCATGATTTCTGATGAGTGGTAGATGTTTAATCTTATTGATTTTGCCTTGTATATGATGCTTTGCTTTTCTCTTGCTGCTTTCAGAATTCTTTCTTTATCTCTAATATTTGACATTCTGCATAGTAGGTGTCTCAGAGTAGGTCTATTCAGATTTATTCTGTTTGAGGTTTGTTGGCTTTCCTGGATATTGATATTTATGACTTTCATAAGGGCTGGGAAATTTGTCATTAATTCTTCAAATATTTTTCTGCCCCTTTTCTTTTTTACTTTTTGAAATAAACTTTTAAATTTTTAAAATAAAAAGTAGATTATATAAATATTACATAAAAATATAGGGGATTCCCATATTCCCTGCTCCCAACCCCTCCCACATTTTTT
Organism: Tolypeutes matacus; assembly: GCA_026826555.1. Lineage (NCBI taxonomy): Eukaryota > Metazoa > Chordata > Mammalia > Cingulata > Chlamyphoridae > Tolypeutes > Tolypeutes matacus. The sequence goes on along the minus strand of JAKSZT010053854.1, from coordinate 243,675 downwards.
CACATTAACAACACATTTCATTAGTATGGTATATTTGTTACAATTGCTTAACGTATTTTGGAGCATTGCCACTAAGCATAGATTATAGTTTACATTGCTGTTTATGCTTTCTCCCTAACAATTTTGTAAGTTATGACAATGTATATAATGGCTTGTATCTGTCATGGCCATGTCATTCAGGACAATTCCCATGCCTCAACAATGTTCCCATATAACACTTGCTTTTCCCCCTCTCTCCTCTCAGATCCTCCAATAGCCACTGTCTCCACAACAATGATACAAGTCCTTGCATTGCCAGAATAACAATAAGTCTATACTAGAATACCAGTACTTCTACAACATTCTATTATTTATTTCCAAATATTAGGGATTCTGGGATGGTGCCCACTCCATCTCTAATTGAGAGGGAGCTTAGATTCCATAGGCAGATGGATGGGACTATCTTACTTGCAGTTGCAGATTCTCTCTGTTCCTTGTGTTGGCTGTTATCCATTATTATCTTTTTGTTAGTTGTCCCGGGTGATTCCAACGAACAGGAAAGTAGGTGTTGCAACTTTGATGAGATTCAGGATCCAGCTAGCACATGGACAGCCCAAAGATTTAGGTCTCTTCGAAATATACCTGTCAACCCTGGCACTAACTATATGTTCAAATAAATGAGGCAGAAGAGCCAATGTAGGGAAACTGCAACTGAGTCCAAATTTGTCACACTGAGTAGCATAAATTCTCAATTTGGGCCCACTGGGAGGGCAGCAAACTTCTGAGCTGTATGCCCTGATTATAATGTCTTGGGGTCTCCTCTATTTGAGGCAATATTTACTTTGGTAGTCAATTAACTCCTCCTGGGATGTGCATAAGTGTAACATCTGGAATGACCTTCTGAATCATTTAGAAGTCTCTTAGTCATATAAACTCATTTGTCTTTATCCTTTACACATTTTCACCAATGTCATTTTCAGGGAGAACTGCTAATTGGTGCTCATTGCCAGGGATGCTCATCCTTAGGAGTTACGTCCTATACTGGGGGGAAACTAATGCATTTATATGTTGAGTTTGGCTTAGAGAGAGGCCTATTTGAGCAAGAAAGAGGATCTCAGGATGTAACTTTTAGGGACCCTATAATACTAGGCTAAGTTTCAATTTCAAAGGTAAAGGTTTATAAGTACAATCAACAATATCAAGGGCCCACCAATGGTCCATCCTCCTTCACTAGTCACTATTCCCGTACTTGGGGGATTCTTGCTGTCCCATCATAGAATGAGTCAGAGCTCCTAAGAATGGGAATTGGATATTCTTTTGGTTATTGTGTGAATCTCCATCCATTGAGACAATGCTCCATGAACACTTTAACACATTTATATATTTTATAGGTATGCCTCACATGAACTTCTTCCCATGAATGTCCCATCACTGACACCCCATGCCAATGATCTTCCCCTGCCTCAGTTGTATCCCATCTAGGATCCAAAGTTCTACAAAAATGAAGCTAAGTAAATAACCAAATACAATTAATAAGAAAATGAAATTATGATAGTTTCAAAAATAAAAAATAAAATCCAAAAAAATAAAAATCTGCAATAATAAGAAAATAATTAAAGAATATATAAAGAAAAATGACCTCATGGCTTTCATCACTGTAAGATCTTTTATCTTGTATATAGAGTGGCATTTTCTTCTGTTTATTCCACCAGTGTCTGCCTTTTTCCCTTTTGTCTACAAGGATACTTTAGGTTATAGAAAAGTCACGTACAGAATATAGGGGATTCCCATTTACTAACTTCCTGCCCCTTTCTCCCTTTCCCCAATTAATAACATTTTGAATGTGGGTGTTACATTTGTTAAAATACAATTGATGTATAAATATTGAAACATTTTATTAACCATGGTAAATGATTTAAATTATGGTTTACATTTTGGCTCACATATTTTACAAATTTTGATGAAATTTAACATGGCCTGTATCTATCATTGTAAGATCATTTTGAACACTTCCATAGTCCCCCAAATACCCCATGTTCCATCTATTCTCTTCTTCCCTTCCTCTCCCCTTGGGACCCATGGAAACCACAAAGCTTCATTCCTTGAGAACAAGATTCATAGTTAGTAGTAACAATATTGAGACCTTGACATACTGGCGTCCTCCTTATTAGGCATTGCTATGCTCTCAAGAGATTCCTGCCCCTTAACTTGCATACATAGCAAGATTCCTCAGGAGAGAAGTACAACAAATTCCTGCTCATTATGTGGGACTCCACCCACTGATACAACACACTATGACAAGATGAACACTCACACACTCCCTAGAAACCTGCCCTAGGTAGTCCCACATTCCCCCCTCATCCAAAACCCTAAACCAGTTATTCTCCCCTTTCATAGAGCTAAAAGAATATTCCCAATATTTTAGCTTTAACCACTTACACACAAATCTCCAGTGTTCACCTGATCCCTTTCCCAATTCTAGCACCAGTTCCATGGAGAGTCCAACCCAATCTCCCCACCTTAAATCCATAAAAAAAACAGCACCTCTCAAACTGAAAGTATCACTGCACCACTGTCATGCCCATTGACTGCACAAGTACACACTTCCACCTAATCATAGACTTTGCCCAAACTGGCATTGGATTAAAACCTTTTTCTCCCATTCTGTCTTCTCTAAACCTGTTTTCCAGATTTTAGTTCTGTGAGTCTACTCAATTTTCTTAATTCATATCAATGAGGTCATGTAATATTTCTCCATCAGTGACTGACTTCCCTAAAATTAAGGTCTTCAAGATTCATTACTGTTATGCCATGTGTTAATACTGTATTCCTCCTTAGCTGAGTAATATTCCATTGTATGTAGATACCAAAATTTGTTTATCCATTCATCTGTTGATGAACATTTGATTTGCTTCCAACTTTTGGTTAAAGTGAATAATGCCACTATGAACATGGCTGAGCATATATCTGTTAATGACCTTACTATAAATTCTTCTGAGTATATACTCAGCAGTGGTATTGCTGGATCATATGGCACTTTTATAGTTAGCTTCCTGAGGAATCACCAAATTGTTCTAAAAAATGTCTGTGCCATTCTACATTCCCACTAACAGTGGATAAGTGGTCCCATTCCTCCACGTCCTCTTCAACATTTTTTGTCCCCTGTTTTTTTTTTTTTTTTTTAATATCCACAAGTCTAATGAGTGTAAGATGATATCTCTTTGTAGTTTAGATTTGCATTTCCCTAATAGCTAATGATGTAAAGTATCTTTTCATGTGCTTTTTAGTTTTTTGTATTTCTTCTTTGGAGAATTGTGTATTCAAATCACTTGTCCATTTTTGAAAAGTTGTCTTTTTATTTTTGAGGTGTAGGGTTTCTTTATATATGCTGGATATTGGGCTCTATCAGATATATAGTTACCAAATATTTTCTTCCATTGAGTAGACTGCCTTTTTACTTTCTTGAAAGACTCCTTTAAGGTTTTAATTTTGAGGAGTTCCCATTTATCTATTTTTCTTTCATTACTTGTGCTTTGCATTTAAAGTTCATAAAACCATTTCCTAATACAAGATCCTGTAGATGTTTCTCTATATTATCTTCCAAGATTTTCATGGACTTTCCTCTTATATTTAGATTATTGATAAATCTTTAGCTAATTTTTGTATAAGATGTGAGATTGTATTCCTTTCTCATTCTTTGGATATGGATATCCAGATCTACAAGCAGCATTTGTTGAAAAGGCTATTATCTCACAGTTGAATGGGTTTAGTGGCTTTGTCAAATATCAGTTTACTATCTTTGTGAGGAACTGTGTCAGAACTCTCAGTTTGATTCCATTCATCAGTATGTCTATCTTGTGCACACACCATGCAGCTTTGACCATGGTAGCTTTGTAGTATATTTTAAAGTCAGATAGTATGATTCCTCCAATTTCATTCTTTTTTTCATTATGTCTTTGGCTATTTGAAGCCTCTTGCTTTTCCAAAAGAAAATTCATAGCTTGCTTTTCCAATTCAGTAAAAATATTGTGGTAATTTTTACTGGGTTTGCAATAAGTCTGTAAATCAGTATGAGTAGGATAGACATCTTATTGATATTTAGTGTTCCTATCCATGAACAGAGAATATTCTTCCATTTATTTAGGTCTTCTTTGTTTTCCTTTAACAGTGTTGTGTAGTGTTTTTAGTACAAGTGGTTTACATCTTTAGTTAAAATTTTTCCTAGCTATTTGATTCTTTTAGTCAGTATAATAAGTGGAATTTTTTCTGACTTCCTCCTCAGATACTGCGTTAGAGGTGTACAGACTTGCTATTGATTTTTGCACATTGATCTCATAACTTGCCACTTTACTGAACTCATTTATAACCTCTAGAAGTTTTGTTGTAGTTTTTCAGGGCTTTCAATGTATAGGATCATGTCATCTGCAAATAGTGAAGTTTTTCCTTTTTCCTTTCCAATTTGGTTGCCTTATATATATTTTTTTTTCCCGACCTATAGATGGGTCATATTTCCTTATCCATTTTGCTCTTCTGTGTCTCATAATTGGAGATTTTTAAGCCATTAACATTCAGTGCTATAGCTATAAAGAGATTACTTATATTTCCCATATTTTCTTTAGGTTTATGTATGTCATATATTGTTTTCATATCTCATTTTAATTTTTTTAAGCTATTCTTACACTCTCCTTCAAATTTCTTTCTTGTTTTTTTCCTTTCAACCTGCAGAACTCTCTTTAGTATTTCTTGAAGGTCAGGTTTCTTATTGACAATCTCTCTTAATTTCTGTTTATACTTGAATATTTTGAACTCTCCCACATTTTTGAATGCCAGCTTTGCTGGATAGAGAATTCTTGCCTGGAATTTTTTTTCTCTGTTTGCACCTTAACTATGTCATGCCACTGCCTTCTTGACTCCATGGTTTCAGATGAGAAGTCAGCACTAAATCTTATCAAGTTTCCCCTATATATGATGGATCTCTTTTCTCTTGCTGCTTTTAGTATTCTATCTTTGTCTTAAGCATTGGACAATTTTGCCAGAATATATCTTGAAGTAGGCCTCTTGGAATTTATTCTGTTTGAGATGTGTTGTGCTTCCAGGACATGTACGTCCATGGCCCTCAATAGAGTTGGGAAATTTTCAGACATTATTTCCTCCAATACAACTTTTGTGCCGTTTCCCTTCTCTTCCCTTCTGGGTGCCTATAATGTGTATGTCTGTGCATTTCATTTTGTCATTCAAGTACCTAATTCCCTGCTGGATTTTGTCTATCTTTTTATCTATCTGTTCTTCCACCTGTTTGGTTTCAGATATATTGGCTTGCACATCATGGATTCTTTCCTCTCTTAGTTCAAATCTGCTATGTGCTTCCAGTTTGTTTTTTACTTCTTGCATTGTGCCATCTATCACCATCATAGCCATTATCTTTTTATGTTTGTTTACAATTTCTTCAGTTTGTTCTCCCAGTGTCTTCTTAATATCCTAAACCTCTTCCTTCACTTCATTAAGTTGATTCATGATATTTGATTTGACACATTCGATTAGTTGTTTTATGTTCTGCATCTCCTCCTGTTTTTTAAGCTTGTTCATTAGACTGAACCATGTCTTCTTGCTTCTTAGTAGGGTTTGTATTTTTTGGTTTGTTTGTTTGTTTCTAAGCATCTGTTTTTGTTCATGGGTTTATTCAGGTGGTTAGTTTCTCTTTCTACTCTAGGGTTTTATTTTATTGTTTTTATGTTTTGTAAGGATACACTTTGGACACTTCATTTTTCTTAATCTATTTCCTTGCTCTTGTCTATGTTCCCTTGAAAAAAAATTTAGGACCAGAGAAAAGGAAAGAGATAAGGAGAGTAAAGAATAATATTAATAGTAGTAAAAAAGGTAGAAAAGGAACCATACAAGACCTATGAAAATAAATAATTAACACAAATAAGAAATCATAAGAAGCAAAGTGGAATAAGAATTAAAAAGTTAATAGAAAATATGAAATAGAAACAAAATTGAGAAAAATGTATAGAATGAATTAAAAGGCTAGAATGATAGATAGATGAAAGGAAAAAAGAAAAGAAAAAGTAAAATAATAATGAAAGGAAACAGAAAAAAGAATTAGAAAGAAATAAAAACAAAAATAATTGAAGACAAACAGAGGTGGAATGAGTGAAAAACAGCAGAAAATAGAAAATAGAAAAATGAAGGCAAAAAGGAAATAATACACGTAGAAAAAATCAGTAAAAGAATAAAAGGGGGAAACAAAGAAAGGGAAACAGAACAAATAGGAAACAAAACAGCAGTAGCAACAACAGCAACAACAACCAAAAAACAAGAAAAAACAACCTTCCCTTCAGGCCCCTAAGGAGTTTCTCAGGCTGCTCGTATTCATCATTCAGTCACCCTGCAGCCTGCCCTTTGCAGGTGATATAGTGTATTTTAGTGATTAAATTTTTAAAAATTAAAATAAAAAAAGGAAACTAAAAAAAAAAAAAAAAAAAACAGATCCAAGAAAGCCCAAAAGAAAAAGAATGTGCATATTGTCCCTGTCATAAAGTATCAGATGAATGACTTATAACCAGGTAGATCCCTCTCTTAAGAGACCCAGGAATTGAACCAGGGGCCTTGTATATGCAAGGCAGGAATTCTTTCACTGAGCTAAATTGTTTCCTTAGATTAATCAGTCTTCAGAGTGCTATCTGTTCCCTCTGCCCCATTCATTTTTAGACTTCTACAACTTGCTAGAATCTAGCTGATTAGGTGCCTGCCCTTCCCCCTCTTGAATCTAATTACTTTCTCTCTCCAGGAAGCTGGGCATGGCAGCTAGCTTGAGTGGATGCCCTCTCATCTCTGCCCATTGGGTTGGGATCCCTTCCAAGAGTCAAAGGGAGCTCAGCTGGCCAAACTCACCAGAAAGAAGCCACTATCCACCCTCTGTCAGATCCTCTTCCTCCCAGGGAATGCACCCTTCCAGTCCCTTGGCAGTAGCAATCCAGGGGCACTGAACCTACTTTCCCTGAGAGTGGGATATATGTGCCAGTTCCAGACACAGGGGTGAGCCACTCACTGTTTTTATTGTTTTTTTAAAATCTTTCCACTACCCTCTTAAGTTATTTGGGGCACCTTCCTGTTCACTATATATCCAAAGCACCTCCTATAGCTATGTCCCTGTCTTCTCTGAGCTATTTTTATGAGGTCAGTCTCTGCCTACTGACTCCATCACCATTTCCTTGGGAGATCTTTCTTCTATTTTTGATACACCCATATGGATATATTTGTGCATTTTGCATTATCAATCAAATCTTTGAAATTCTGTTCCATTTTATCATTGCTTTCTTTTTCTATTCTCCTGTATTTTCAAATTTAGATGTCCTGTTCTCCATCTCAATTATTCTGTCCTCAAGCAATTCAAATATGATGTTATATGGTACCAAAGTATTTCCTACTCAAACAATAATCAAAAAAGAGCTGGGGTAGTTATACTAATATTCAATAAAGAGACTATAAATACAAAACTGTTGTAAGAGATGAAGAAGGATATTATATATTAATAAAAGGAACAATTCACCAAGAAGAAATAACAATAATAAATTTTTATGCACCTACCTAGAGTACCCCAAAATTCATGAGGAACACACTGGCAAAACTGAAGAGAGGAACAGGTATCTTTACAATACTTCAATACAACACATTCATCATCGGATAGAACAACTGGACAAAAGATAAAAAAGGAAGCAGTTCTAAAAAAGGTACCAATTCACCCACATATATATATAGGTATTAAGATGGAGAGTGGGAAAAGGGGAGGATGATGTGTATATGGGAGTCCCTTGTACTCTGTATGTGAATTTACTGTGACCTCATATTTCTTTGAAAAAAAAAAAAAAAAGTAAGACACTGAAGAATAAATGGAAGAAAATATCACTGTACATACAGGACACAAGATATTACAGTGATGAAAGGGAAAAGCTCAAAATTTTAAAAAAAATATTTTTACTATTTTTTAATATACCAATGTTTTAATTTAATTTTATTTTTAGGTTTTTTTATTTTTATGTATTTTATTTCTTATATTTAAACTTACCATAACTATTTCATTTTCCTATTAATTGTATTTGACTATTTTATTGACTTCATTTTTGAAGAAGCTTTGGACACAGAATGGTTACAACTGGTGCAGGAGAGGATCATTGATGTGAGGTGTCAGTGATGGGGGATACATGGGAGGAAGTTCACCTGAGCATACATATAAGGTATATTAATATGATCCAATGATCGTGGGGCATTGTCACAGTGGGTAGAGACTCACACAAGAACTGAGAGAATATTGAACCCACATACCGGAGAGCTCTGCCACACTCTCTTATGGAGCTGCAACATTCCCCCACATGCAGTGGCAATGAGTTGCAGAAGAAGATGATCCATTGATGGGCCCTTGATATTGGCAACTATAATTATTAGCCTTTGCCCTTGAAATTGAAACTTACCCTAGTGTTATGGGGTGCCTAAGAATTGCCTCCTGAGAGCCTCTTTTTGCTCAGATGTGGCCTTTTTCTAAGCCAGACTTAGCTTATGGATGTATTGCCTTTGCCCCAGCATTGGACATGGCTCCTCGGGATGAGCTTCGCTGGCACTAAAGGATGGCTGCCAGGCATCAACTAGCAATGCAAATGGAAAAAGACTTTGGATAGAAGGGGGGAAATGTAAATCCAAATAAATTTGTATGCCTGGGAGACTTCAAAGTGAGTCAGGAGGTCACCCCAGAGGTAACACTTATGAATATCTCAGCAGGATCTCATAGACTGCCAAAGTGGATACTATCCCAAGTGGTGAGACTACTGAGGGCTCTGAAGAGATCCAGGTCCTATGGTCAGGAGGATACCTCCAGAGTTTGGTGCCTTACCAGTGGGCCTTACTTTGGAGTTTGAGCTCCTGAGAGTGACAGAGTTGGACTCAATTATGGCTTCCCTACACATGGCTAATCTGTCCCTTCTATTTAAAACTGTACTTGGTGCTGGAATTTGTATGTGTACACCCAAGAGACTGGAGTCTTTGGGCTGTCCATGTGTCAGCTAGGCCTGGAACCTCAGCAGAGTTACAATACCTAATCTCCAGTTCATTGGAATCACCCAGGACAACAAACAAGGAGGTGAGGATTGACAATGAAAATATTAAGGAAATGAGAGTGTGTACAACTGCAAGAAAGAGAATCCTATCCATCGGTTGCAGGAGATCAAAGCCCCCTCTCAATTAGAGGTGGAGTGGACATCGCCATACCAGAATCCCCAGGATTGGGGAGTGAAATTGGACTAGAGGGGACTTACTGATATTCTACTATAGACTTATTGTGATTCTAACAATGGGAGAAATTACAACAATTATGTGGAGGCAGTGTCCACTGGAGGCTCTAGGAGTAGGGGGAGGGAAAAGAGCTGTAATATGGGGGCTTTTTCAGGACTTGGGAATCATCCATAGTGACATTGCAATGATAGCTATTGGCCATTTTATATCATCACATAACATGCAGAACTGTGTGGGAGAGAATGGAGACTACAATGTGAACTATGGTCCATGCTCAGTGACAATGCCCCAGGATGCATTTATCAAACACAATGAATGTACCACAGTAATGAAGGATGTTGCTTTTTTGGAAGGGTGTGAGAGGTGTGGGGAAAGGGGTATATGGGAATCCCCACATTTAATGTATAACATTTATGTAATATAAGTATATTTAAATATATATATATATGTATTATAAAAAAATAAACACATGATCTAGAAGTCAGGACATTTTCCCAGCCTGCTTTGTGTAAGTCTAACCCTTTTAGAGAATCTCAATTACTATGTCAGGAAAAAAAATACATGCAAATATATGCACAGTAACATTTTAAAAAACTAGATAAGATATGCAGATGGTTTTTAAAAAATAATTCAAAGAGTATATTAAAAAGGTATAATCTGAAAAGGGATTCTCCCTGTTCCCAGCCCTCCTGAATGAGGCACCAGGGTTACAGTTTTTATACCTTTCTAATGCATTGAGAACCATGTACTTTTATATTGCCTTAAAGCATATTATATGTACTGTTCTACACCTTGCTTTAAATTCCTTTTTTGAATTCTTTTTATTGTAAACTGAACATGTAAATAACAGGCCTACAGTAAGACATATACTTATCAAAATGCCCAATGCACAAGGCTAAGAGAAAATACTCAAGGCAGCAAGAGAAAAGAGAAACATCACATACAAGGGATGCTTAACAAGATTAAGTGCTGATTTTTCATCTGAAACCATGGAGGCCAGAAAACAGTGCTATAACATAGTCAAGGTACTCAAAGAAAAAATATTCCAAGCATGAAGTCTCTATCCAGCAAAGCTGGCTTTCAAAAATGATAGAGAGTTCAAAATATTCACACATAAACAGAAATTAAGAGAATATGCCAATAAGAAACCACCACTTCAAGCAATATGAAAGGAAGTTCTAAGGGTTGAAAGGAAGGAGAGAGAGATCTGGAGGAGAGTGTAAAAACTACTAAAAAGACAAAAAGAGAAATAGAAACAATATGTGACATACATAAACCCAAAGAAAATATGGCTGATGTAAGAAATTCCTTGAGAGTAATAACACTGAATGTTAATGGATTAAACTCACCAGTCAAGAGACACAGATTGGCAGAATGAATAAGGAAATATAATCCATCTACATGTTGTCTACAAGACACCCAACTTAGACCCAGGGATTTAAGGAGGCTGAAAGTGAGTGGCTGGAAAACAATTTTACAAGCAAATAATAACCAAAATGGGGCAGGAGTAGCTATACTAATATCAGACAAAAGAGACTTTAAATGCAAAACTATTGTAAAAGACAAAGATGGACACTATATATTAGTAAAAGTGGTAATCTTTCAACAAGAAAGAATAATCATAAACATTTATGCACCTAATTAGGGCACCTAAAAATACGTGAGGCAAACTCTAGAAAGAATAAGTGGAGACATAAATGCCTCTACAATTATAGTGGGGGAATTTAATACACCATTATCATCATTAAAAAGAACATGACAACAGAGAATCAATAAAGAAACAGACTCTGAATAATACATTAAAGGATCTGAAACTAATAAATATATACAAATGTAACACCCAAATGTAGCAAGATATACATTCTTATAAAGTGCACATGGATCATTCTCCAAGGTAGACGACATGCTAGGCCACAGAACAACTCTCAAGGAATTCAGAAAGATTGAGATTACAAAAAGTAATTCCTCTGACCACAATGGAATGAGATTGGAAATCAGTAAGGGCCAGAGAACCATATTAGGCACAAATATCTGGAAGTTAAACATAAGACTATTAGACAAACAGTGGGTCAAGGTGGAAATGACAAAAGAAATCAGTAACTAACTTGAAATGAATGAAAATAACAGCACAACATATCAAAACCTAATGGATGTTGCCAAAGCTGTACTGAGTGGGAAATTCATATTCATAAATGCATATATCAAAAAAGAAGAAAGAGCTAAAATTGAAGACCTAATTGCACACATGAAGGAACTGGAAAATGACAACAAACTAACCCCAAAGGAAGTAGAAAGAAGGAAATAACAAACATTAGAGCAGAGCTAAATGAAATAGAAAATAAGAAAGCTCTAGAAAAAATAAACAAAACCAAAAGCTGGTTCTTCAAGAAGATCGATAAAATTGACAAACCGTTAGCCAGCCTAACAAAGAAAAAGAGAAAGCAGATGCAAATATACAAAATAAGAAATGAGGTAGGGAACATCACCACTGACCCCACAGAAATAAGAGGATAATTTGAAAAATTATATGCCAACAAGAATGATAATCTAGAGGATATGGACAAATTCCTAGAAACTCACAAGCAGCCTAAATTGATGAAAGAAGAAATTGATGAACTCAACAGTCCAATTACAAGCAAAGAGATAGACTCAGACATCAAAAACCTCCCAAGTAAAAAGAGCCCAGGGCCAGATGGCTTCACAGATGAATTCTACCAAACATTCCAGAAAGAGCTATCACTAATCCTGCTTAAGCTTTTTTAAAAAAAGTAGAGTAGTAGGAACATTTCCTAACTCATTCTATAATGCCAACATTACCCAAATACCAAAGCCAAACAAAGATGCCACAAGAAAGGAAAATTACAGACCAATCTCTCTAATGAACCTAGATGCTAAAATCCTCAACAAAATACTTGCTAATCACATTCAACAGCATATCAAATGAATTATACATCATGAACAAGTGGGTTTCTTCCTGGGTATGCAAGGATGGTTCAGCAGAAGAAAATCAATCAATGTAATACACCACATAAACAGATTGAAAAAAAAATCATATGATCATCTCTATAGATGCAGAAAAAGCAATCAACAAAATACAACACTCTTTCCTCATAAAAACACTGCAAAAGATAGGAATAAAAGGAAACTTTCTGAACATGATAAAGGGTATATATGAAAAATCCACAGCTAAGATCGTCTTCAATGCTGAAATCCTAAAAGTTTTCCCTCTAAGATTGGGAAAAAGACAAGGATACCCAATATCACCACTCCTATTTAACATTGTCTAGAAGTACTTGCTCGACCACTGAGGCAAGAAAACACTATAAAGAGCATCCAAATTGGAAATGAAGATGTAAAAATTTCACTCCTTGCAGACAACATAATCCAATACATAGAAAACCCCGAGAAATCTTAAAAAAACCTTCTAGAACTTATAAATGAGTTGAGTAAAGTTGCAAGCTATAAGATTAATGATCACAAATCAGTATCACTTCTGTACAACAATATGAGCAATCTGAGGAGGAAATCAAGAAAAAAAAAAGCCTAATTACAATAGTAACTAAAATAAACAAATACATAGGAATAAATTTATCTAAAGATGTAAAGGAATTATATATACAGAAAACTATACAACACTGCTAAAGCAAATCAAAGAAGACTTAAATAAATAGAATCATATTCTCTGTTCATGGATAGGAAGACTAAACATCATCAAGATGTATATCTGACCCAAACTAATTTACAGATTTAAAGCAATCTCTATAAAAATTAACACTGTATTTTCAGTTGAATTGTAAAAACTAACTACAACATTTATTTGGAAGGGTAAGAGGCCCTGAAAAGCCAAAGACATATTGAAAAAGGACAATGAAAATGGAGGGATCATATTACCTGACTTTAAAACTTACTACAAAACTACAGTGGTCAAAACTGCATGATATTGGCACAAGGATAGACATAATAACCAATGGAACTGAATTGAGAGTTCTGATATAGATCCTCACATATTCAGTCATTTGATATTTGACAAGACCACCAAACCCACTCAGTTGGGAGAGAATGGTCTCTTCAAAAATAGCTGCTTGGAAAACTGGATATCCATATCCAAAAGAATGAGAGAGGAACACTACCTCACACTTTACACAAAAATCAACTCAAGATGGATCAAAGATCTAAACATAAGAGACAAGACCATAAAGACCTTGGAAGATAATGTAGGGAAGCATCTACAGGACCTTGTAAGAGGAAATGGTTTCATGAACTTCACACCCAAAGCATGAGCAGCAAAAGGAAAAATAGATAAATGAGATCTCCACAAAATTAAAAATGTCTGCACCTCAAAGGACATGATCAAGAAAGTAAAAAGGCAGCCTAAACAATGGGAGAAAATTTTTGGCAAACATATATCTGATAGGAGCCTAATGTCCTGCATATATAAAGAAATCCTACACCTCCAAAATAAAAAGACAAACAACCCATTTAAAAAATGGGTAAGAGACCTGAAAGGACACTTCCCCAAGGAAGAAATACAAGTGGCTAAAAAGCATATGAAAAGATCCTTGACATCGCTAGCTATTAGGGAAATGCAAATCAAAGCTACAGTGAGATACCATCTTACACCGTTTAGAATGGTGGCTATTAAAAAAACATCAGACTCTAACTGTTCGAGAGGATGTGGAGGAATGGGAACCCTCATCTCCTGCTGGTGGGATTGTAGAATGGTCCAGCCACTATGGAGGACAGTTTGGTGGTTCCTCAAAAAGCTAACTATGGAAATTCCATAGGATCCAGTGATTCCACTGCTGGGTATATATACCCTGAAGCATTTTAAGCAAAGACACAAACAGATATTTGCACACCAATTTTCATAGCAGCATTGTTCACTATTGCCAAAAGTTAGAATCAACCCAGGTGCCCATCAGTAGACTAGTGGATAAGCAAAATGTGGTACATACATACATTGGAATATTACTCAGCTGTAAGAAGGAATAAAGTGCTAACACACGGGATAACATGGATGAATCTTGAAGCCATTATGGTGACTGAAGCAAGCCAGGCATTGAAGGATGAACACTACATGAACTCAGTGATATGAATTAAGGGAATTGAGCAGTCTCAGAGAGCTATTGTCTTGAAGATAGGTTTACAAGGATTAGAAAGAGAAGAGATGGTTGTGAACCATCACCCATATGGACACAATCTATGGAAAAATGATAGAATGTAGATTTGCATGAAGGGATAGGACAGGATGGTAGTGATATCATTGGCTTAGGTGGTGCAGGGTTGATAGGTGGATAGATAGAGAAGGGTGGGATAGAAGGTCCAGTATCCTGGGGAGAGGGTTGGGAGAGAGACCAGGTGAACACTTGGGATTTGTAGGTATGAGGTTGAAAGTACAAAGGTGGGAATGATCTAACGACAATATGTCAAGGAAAGGTCATTGGTTTAATGTATTGGTGGGGGGGGCATATGGGACAGGACACAACTGGAGCAGGGAGTGTGTGAGTGCTCATTCTGTCATAATGTGTTGTATCATGGTGTGGAGACACACATAATGAGTGGGAAGGAGTTGGACTCCTATCTTTGGGAGGAAATAGACAGGTGGGAGTCTCTCAAGAGCAAGGGTGGTTCCTAATGTGGGAAGGACAAACCAGTGTGTCAAGATCTCATGTGCAGGGAAGCGGCTGTGGCTCAATCAGTGGGGCTCCCGTTTGCCATGTGGGAGGCCCCGGGTTCGGTTCCCGGGGCCTCCTGTTGGGGCGGGCCCGCCCACACGGCGTGGTTGGCTGGCCCAGCGAGCACAAGCTGCGGGGGGGGGGGATGGATGAATAAATAAATAAAATCTTAAAAAAAAAAAAAAGATCTCATGTGCATGTAACTAAAAATCTTGTCATCCAATGAGTCAAACCAGGGGTTCCTCGTAGGCCCCAGGGGAATGGGATGGGAGGAATAGAATAGATCAAACAGGGGGTATTTAGTTGTAAGTGGAAATGTTCTTCATTACCATACACAGATGGACCCAGGACAAGGTAAATATCATAAAAATTTATGAAAGTGTATGCTCTGAAATGTAAACCATAGTGTAAACCATTGACAATGTTTTGTAGTTATGTTTCACTATTTTTAAATCAGTTATAACATTGCTACCATCCACATATAAAAAGGTGTAATATCTAGGTAATCTAAGCACCTTTATATATATATATATATATATAAATGACATTTATGTAATTTAAAAAAATGTATTAATATGGGGGCAGGGAAAGGGGAGGATGTTGGTTATATGAGTGTCTCCTGTGTTCTGTGTGTGAATTTGCTGTGACCTAAAACTTCTTTGAAAACAAAATGAAAAATAGCGAGACAATGAGGAATGAGAGGGGTAATGTGCTACAGTACAGACTGGACACCAGATATTGCAGTGATGAAAGACAAAAGGTAAAAAAAAATTTTTTTACATTTTTCACTTTGTTCATATCCCAGTCTTTTAATTTATTTTTATTTTTAGTTTTTTTATTTTTATGTATTTTATCTCTTGCATTTAAACTTACCATTATTTCCTTTTCCTATGAATTGTATTCATCTATTGTAATGACTTCATCTTTGAAGAAGCTTTGGAGAAGTGTTACAACTGGGGTGGGGGAGGATTGTTGGTGGGGGTGTCAGGGATGGGGGATGCATGGGAGGAAGTTCACCTGAGCATAAATATAAGGTATGTTCAAATGTTCAAATGTTCACAGGGCATTGTCCCAGTGGGTGGAGAATCAGTCAATAAATGAGAGAATACTGAATTCCCATCCTGGAGAGCTCTGCCATATTCTATAAGGGATCAGCAACAACCCCCAATTTCAGGGGCAGTGTCTGGTGAAGGAGGATCATCCACTGATGGGCCCTTGATATTGATGACTAGCCTTATGAGTCTTTGCTCTTGTAATTGAAACATAGCCTATTGTTATGGGGTGCCTAAGGGTTGCCTCCAGAGACCCTCCTTGTTGCTCATATGTGGACTCTTACCAAGCCAAATTCAGCATATGAAAGCATTACCTTCCTCCCAGCATGGGACATGACTCCCTGTGATGAGCCTCCCTGGTACTGAGGGATTGCTACCAAGTGCCAAATGCCCATGCAACTGGAAAAAGACATTGAATAAAAGGGGGAAACTGTGAAGACAAATGAGTTTATATGGCTTAGAGAGTTCAAAATGAGTCAGGAGGTCATCCCGAGGTAATGCTTATGCATATCTCAGTAGGATCTCATAGAATTCCAAAGTGTATATCATCCCAAATACTGGGGCTCCTGAGGGCTCTGAAGACACCCAGGTCCTATGTCAGGGCAGATACCTCTCAAGTTTGGTGCCTTGCAAGTGGGCCCTACTTTGGTGCTTGTGCTCCTGAGAGTGACAGAGTTGGACTCAACTATATCTTCCCTGCACATGGCTCATCTGTCACTTTTATTCAAACCTATACTTGGTGCTGGAGTTTGTAGATGTATCTCCAGAGACTTGAGTCTTTGTGATATCCATGTGCCACCTGGGCCCAGAACCTTGGAGGAGCAGCAAATCCTAATCTACAGCTCACTGGACTCACCGAGGACACCTGGCAGGGAGATGATGATGGACAGCATCAATCCAGGGAATGGAAAGAGTCTGCAGCTGCAGGCAGGATAATCCCATCCATCTTCCCCATGGGAAATAAACCCCCTCTCAATTGGAGGTGGAGTGGACATCACCATTCCAGACCCCTCAGGATGGGGGGAAAGAGCTATGGACTAGAGTGGTCTTACTGGTATTCTGCTATAGACATATTGTGACTCAAGCAATGGAAGAAATTACAACACTGATGTGGAGCCAGTGGCCACTGGATGCTCTGGGGGCAGGGAGAGGGAAAAGCAGTTGTAATACAGTGGCTTTTTCTGGACTTGGTAATTATCCTGAGTGACATTGCAATGACAAATATAGGCCATTTCATATCATCATATAACATGCAGAACTGTGTGGGAGAGAGTGTGGTCTACAATGTGAACTATGGTCCATTCTTAATGGCAAAGCCCCAGGATGTGTATATCCATTGCAGGTGATGTGCCACACTAATTAAAGATGTTTATGTAGGAGGTTGTTGGAGGTGTGCGAGGTGGGGCATATGGGAATCCAGATATTTTTTGATTCAGTTGTCCCCAGGAATTTGAGGAGTGTTTGGCATATTTTGGAGGCTTGGTCAGCTAGTTTTTTTGCTGCATCTCTAATTATTCCAGAATGGTTGACATTAAAACAGCATTCTTCTAAGAATAAACAGAGACTTTTTTTGGCAATGAAGAGGACTAGGCTGCATTGACTTTGTAAGTTGACTGCTGCCAAGGAGTCTACCTAATCTTGTACCTGTATAAGGCTTTTGGAGATTTCATCTAACCTGGCTATATTTTAAATTGACTCCTTTCTACACTTGTGATTAAAACTTAACAGGTTCTCACTTAGAATGTTGCCTTTGCCACAAACCACACCCAAAGCCAATATTGGCGCTGGCCACATCCAATGTACAGGGTAAGTCAAGTTTCACCCCCCTTATTGCTTGAGTCTGTGCTGTTGTTTTAAAAGCAGCCTGTTGGGGGCATAGTTATTTCCATGCACAGTTTTTCTTGATTAGCATATAAAATGGTTTTAATATCTGAGTTAAATGAGGGAAGAAGGGATTTCAGTAGCCCAACAACCCCAGAAATGTTATTAATTGTTTTGGGGTTTGTGGTGTGACAAAACATTATATTGTAACAGCACTAAGAAGTTTGAAAGAGCAACAAGGACCTTGCAGTTACTTCGATTCTTTGCTGATTTCAGGGTTTTAAGATAAGATACCATTGTGTCTGGTGTTCCTTTTAAATCTGAAAAAGGATTATTGGTTAACATAATATTATTAATATAACAAAATAGGGTAAATAGCTATAGGTTTTTTCTCATGCAGCCACATTTTTTTGTCACCAGGCCAAGATAGATGATTGGGTTATGCACACAGCTTTTGGGATCAGTGCAAAATCCACCTTTGGCTTTTTCATATGAAGGTGAATGCAGGCTGATTTGACTTGCTTAAGGAAATATTAGAGAAAGATTTAGCAAGTTTTCCATCAAAGTGATAGTGACATAAATGGATATTAATTTCTTGCAGCAAACTAGCAATGTTTGGGATTACTTCATACAGCAGTGGTGTTACGTTTATTTTAACAGAGGTGAGGCAAATCAGATGTATATGAGCCAAAGTATTCACCTTGTGCATTCTAGGTGGAGAGGTTGTTTTTGTGACATATAACTATTTTAAAATAATTAAAATTATGATAAAAAACATGACACTTTTTTCTAATATTATGCAGAAAACCTTATTAAATTTCCATGAAATTTATGCACTCTTTAAGTATTTACATGAACTTTTTAATCATACAACTTTAATCAACAAAAGTTTAAATAATCCCTTTTAAATTTATAACACTTTTAAACCCTTTAACTTAACTATTTTATTTTTTTTCATTTTGAAGGTTGAAGAAAAATTCTTTTGCAATAATTTGAAATAGAAAGATAATTTTCAGGATTTGACTTTGAGAAAGCAAGTTGAACATTATGTTCTTTTAAAAGTGGTAAGACTATTTTTTGAATGTCCCAATCCACTAATTATATTTTATTTTGTTTTGTTCTTTGTTTGATTATTTGTTTTTTTTCCTTCTCTCTCTTTTTTTCCCCTGAGTTTCCTTATGTTTGTCTCCTGCATGTAAGCTTATCACACTTGTTTCTTTTTCCTAGTAAGTGTATTTGATAATTTTATGGACTAAATGTTCATGGAGGATTTGGATCAGAGAAGGGTTACAATGGGTACTGCGGGGGATTATTGGGGGGGGTCTGGGGGGGTTTCATGGGGATTGGTTCATCTGAATATACATGAAAGATATACAAAATCATTCAAAGGATCGGGGGATGGGGCATGGTCACGATGGGTGGATAATCACACAATAAATGAGAGAACCTGAATTCCTAGCCTGGAGAGCTCTGCCACACTCTCCAAGGGAGCAGCAATAGTCCTCTGAGTGTAGGGACAGTGCCTGTCAAAATAGCAAGACCCACTGATGTGTTTTTTTTTATTGATGACTACCCTTGTGAGTCTTTGCTCTTATAAATGAGACTTAGCCTGCAGTTGTGGGGTGCCTAAGGGTTGCCACCTGAGAGCCTCCTTGTTGCTCAAATGTGGCCTCTCTCTAAGCCAAACTCAGCATATGATTGCATTACCCTCCCCCCAACATGGGACATGACTCCCGGGGATGAGCCTCCCTGGCAACGAGGGATTAATACCAAGTGCCAACTGGCAACACAACTGGAAAAAAACCTTGTATAAAAGGGGGAAATGGTAAAGACAAATGAGTTCAAGTGGCTAAGAGACTTCAAAGAGAGTCGGGAGGTCATCCCAGAGGTAACTTTTACACACACCTCAGTAGGAGCTCATAGAGGATCTAAGTGCCTATCACCCCACTCAGTGGGGTTCCTGAGAGCTCCGGAGACACCCTGGTCCTATATAAGGGGGGTTATCCCCAGAGACTGATGCCTTATCAGTGGGTTCTATTTTGGAATCTGTGCTTCTGAGAGTGACAGAATTAGACTCAAATAAGTCCTCCCTGCACATGGTTCACCAGTCCCTTCTATTCAAACCTATATGTGATGCTGGAGTTTTTAAGTATACTTCCAGAGACTAGAGCCTCCCGCCTACCTATGTGCCAGGTGTGCATGAAATCTAGGTGGAGCTGCAACTCCTACCCTACAGCTCAATGGACTCATCCAAGTCACCTGGTGAGGAGACAACGATGGGAAATGGCCATCACAGGGAATGGAGAGGGCCTGCATCTTCAGGCAGGATCATCCCACCCCCCATATCCATGGGATATAAGCCCTCTCTCACTTGGAGTTGGAGTGGACATCACCATCCCAGTCCCCTCAGGATTGGGGGAAGAACTATGGACTAGAGTGGACTTGATGGTATTCTCTTGTTCACATATGGTGATTCTAGCAATGCAAGAAATTATAACAATGAGATGGAGCCAGTGGCCACTTGACACTTTTGGGGTAGGGAGGGGATGAGCAGTTGAAATAAAGGGGCTTCTTTGGGAGTTGGAGGTTGTCCTGAGTACTGTTGTGGCAACGGATGTAGGCCATTTTAAATCAGCACACACCACTCAGAACTGAGTGGGAGGGAGTGTGGTCTACAGTGTGAACTGTGGTCTATGGTTGGTGGCAAGGCTCCAGGATGTGTAAGTTCATTGAGGGTGGTGGGCCACACTTGTGGGAGATGTTTGTGTGGGATGTGGTGGGAGGTGTGGGAGGTGGGCAACATGGGAATCCCAGTGGGTTCCGTGTAATATTTTGGGTAATCTAAGCACCTCTTAAAATATATATATA
>JAKSZT010053854.1:201055-218209 GCA_026826555.1 Tolypeutes matacus | reverse complement strand
TCATAAGAGGATACTTTGAAAAATTATATGCCAACAAGAATGACAATTTAGAGGAAATGGACAAGTTTCTAGAAACCCACAAACAGCCGACATTGATGAAAGAAGAAATAGATGAACTCAACAGCCCAATTACAATTAAGGAGATAGACGCAGTCATTAAAAACCTCCCAACTAAGAAGAGTCCATGACCAGATGGCTTCACAGCTGAATTCTACCAAACATTCTGGAAAGAGCTAACACCAATTCTACTTAAGCTCTTCCAAAAAATAGAAGTAGAAGGAGTATTACCTAACTCATTCTATGATGCCAACATTACCCTAATACCAAAACCAAATAAAGATACCACAAGAAAGGAAAATTACAGATCAATTTCTCTAATGAACCAGATGCTAAAATCCTTAACAAAATACTTGCTAATCACATTCAACAACATATCAAAAGGATTATACACCATGACCAAGTGGGTTTCATCCCAGTTATGCAAGGATGGTTCAATATAAGAAAATCAATCAATGTAATACACCACATAAACAAACTGAAAGAAAAAAATCACATGATCATCTCTACAGATGCAGAAAAAGCATTCGACAAAATACAGCACTATTTCCTCATAAAAAACACTACAAAAGATAGGAATAGATGGAAACTTTCTGAAAATGATAAAGGGTATATATGAAAAACCCAAAGCTAACATCATTTTCAATGGTGAAATCCTAAATGCCTTCCCACTGAGATCAGGAACAAGACAAGGATGCCCACTATCACTACTCCTATTTAACATTGTCTTAGAAGTACTTGCACGAGCACTGAGACAAGAAAAGGACATAAAAGGCATCCAGATTGGAAAGGAAGAAGTAAAAATTTCATTATTTGCAGATGACATGATCCTATACATAGAAAGCCCTGAGAAATATACAACAAGGCTTCTAGAACTTATAAAGGAGTTCAGTAATGTTGCAGGTTATAAGATAAACGCTCAACAATCAGTAGCACTTCTGTACACCAATAACCAGCAAACTGAGGAGGAAATCAGGAAAAAAATACCATTTACAATAGTAAACAAAAGAATCAAATAACTAGGAATAAATTTAACTAAAAATGTAAAGGACTTATATACAGAAAACTACACAACACTGTTAAAGGAAATCAAAGAAGACTTAAATAAATGGAAAAATATTCCCTGTTCATGAATGGGAAGACTAAACATCATCAAGATGTCTATCCTACCCAAACTAATCTACAGATTTAATGCAATCCCAATAAAAGTCAACAGTATATTTTTTAAGGAACTGGAAAAACTAACCACAAAATATATTTTGAGAGGCAAGAGGCCCCAAAATGCCAAAGATATATTGAAAAAGAAAAATGCAGTTGGAGGTATCACATTATCTGACTTTAAATCATACTACAAAGCTACAGTGATCAAAACTGTGTAGTATTGGCACAAGGATAGACCTAGTGACCAATGGAACTGGACTGAGATTTCTGATATAGATCCTCGCATATACAGTCATCTGATATTTGACAAGGCCACGAAACCCATTCAGTTGGGAGAGAGTGGCCTCTTTAACAAGTGGTGCTTGGAGAACTGGATATCCATATCCAAAAGAATGAGAGAAGAATACCATCTCACACCTTACACAAAAATCAACACAAGATGGATCAAAGATCTAAATATAAGATCCAAAACCATAAAAACCTTGGATTATAATGTAGGGAACCATCTACAGGACCTTGTAATAGGAAATGGTTTCATGAACTTCACAGGCAAAGCACGAGCAGCAAGAGAAATATTTGAAAAATGGGATCTCTTCAAAATTAAAAACTTCTGCACCTCTAAGGATGTTATTAAGAAAATAAAAATGCAACCTACCCAATGGGAAAACATATTCGGCAACCATATATCTGATAGGAGCCTAATATCCTCCATATATAAAGAAATCCTTCACCTCGAAAATAAAAGGACAAACAACCCATATAAAAAATGGGCAAGTGACCTGAAAAGACACTTCTCCAAGGAAGAAATACAAATGGCTAAAAAGCACATGAAAAAATGCTCAACATCACTTGCTATCAGGGAAATGCAAATCAAAACTACAATGAGATACCATCTTACACCCATCAGAATGGCAGCTATTAAAAAATCAGGAGACACTAAATGCTGGAGAGGATATGGAGGAATAGGAACCCTCATCCACTGCTGGTGGGACTGCGGTATGGTCCAGCCACTGTGGAGGACAGTTTGGTGGTTCCGCAGAAATCTAGCAATAAATCTTCCATATGATCCAGCAATTCCACTGCTGGGTATATACCCAGAAGAACTGAAAACAAAAATACAAACAGATATATGCACACCAATGTTCATAGCGGCATTGTTCACCATTGCCAAAAGTTGGAATCAGCCCCGGTGCCCATCAACAGACGAATGGATAAGCAAAATGTGGCACATACATACAATGGAATATTACTCAGCGGTAAGGAGGAACAAAGTGCTAACACATGGAATAATGTGGATGAATCTTGAAGACCTTATGTTGAGTGAAGCAAGCCAGGCACTGAAGGATGAACAGTATATGACCTCACTGATCTGAACTGAGGAATGTGAGCAGTCTCTGAGAACCATTGTCTGAAAGATAGGTTAACAGAGGAGAGTAAGAGAAGAGCAGGCTTTTAGCCATCACCCATATGGACATAATCTATTGTAAAGGGATAGAGTGTGGTTGCATGTTGGGGGATGGGGCAGATGAGTGTTGGTGTGCCTGGGTTTGGTGGTGCAGCACTGGGTGGTGGGTGGATTAGAAAGAGCTGGTTCAAATCCCCACGGCATCCAACTGTGAATCTTGACATTCCATGGGTTGGGAGAGGGGGGTATCATGGGCTCTGGGGGGCTGGGGAGAAGGGAACAGTCAAGATCTAATGGGTTGTTTGGTGGTCATGGGGAAGGTTTTTCATTACCTTACAGTAATGGACACAGGACATGGTAAATATCATCAAAATTATTAAACTGTATCATCTAAATTGTAAACTATACTGTAAATCACTGGCAATGTTTTGTTGCTATATTTTGCTATCTGCATAACAGTTATAACAATGCTCACAACCAAAAAAAAAGGGGTGGGAGTTAATATGGGGTGGGGAAGGGGTTATGGTTTGGTATCTGGAAGTCTCCGGCACTCTGTGTGTGACTTTGCTGTGACCTAAAACTTCTTTGAAAATTAAATGAAAAATTGGGAGCAATGGGGATTGAGAGGAGGAAGGTTTCAAGGCACACCAGACATCCCATAACACAGTGATAAAGGGAAGGAAAAAAGGGAAAAAAGAAAAGAGAAAGGAAAAAAATGAATATATATATATATATTTTTTTAAAGGCATTTCCTTTGCTTTTTTGCCCATTTTTTGAATGTCCCAATCCACTAATTATATTTTATTTTGTTTTGTTCTTTGTTTGATTATTTGTTTTTTTCCTTCTCTCTTTTTTTTTTCTTTCCCCTGAGTTTCCTTTTGTTTGTCTCTTGCATGTACGCTTATCACACTTGTTTCTTTTTCCTGGTAAGTGTATTTGATTATTTTATGGACTAAATGTTCATGGAGGATTTTGATCACAGAAGGGTTACAATGGGTACTGTGGGGGATTATTGGGGGGGTGTCTGGGGGGGTTTCGTGGGGATTGGTTCATCCGAATATACATGAAAGATATACATGGGGTAGGGAGGGGACAAGCAGTTGAAATACAGTGGCTTCTTTGGGAGTTGGAGGTTGTCTTGAGTACTGTTGTGGCAATGGATGTAGGCCATTTTAAATCAGCACACACCACTCAGAACTGAGTGGGAGAGAGTGTGGTCTACAGTGTGAACTGTGGTCTATGGTTGGTGGCAAGGCTCCAGGATGTGTAAGTTCATTGAGGGTGGTGGGCCAGACTGTGGGAGATGTTTGTGTGGGATGTGATGGGAGGTGTGGGAGGTGGGCAACATGGGAATCCCAGTGGGTTCCGTGTAATATTTTGGGTAATCTAAGCACCTCTTAAAATATATGTATATATATATATAAACAACATTTTTTGTAAGCAAATACTCATATATGCATATATATTTATATATCATTTTGCAAATGTTTATAGGTATTGTGAGAATTTTGATTTTTACCCATAAAAAAAAAATTGGCAAAACATTTAGTTAGACTTTTCTCCAAAGAGGATATACAAAAGACTAAAATGCACAGGAAAAGATGCCCAACATCACTAGCTACTAGGGAAATGCAAATTAACACCACAATGAGATTTTATTTCATATCCACTAGAATGGCTACTATTAAAAAAAACAAAACAAAACAAAACAAAAAACACAGAAAACTACAAGTGTTGGAGATGATGTGGAGAAATAGGAGCACTCATTCTTTGCCAGTGGGAATGTAAAATGTTGCAGCTGCTATGGAAGAAATTTTCTAAAGAAGCTCGTAATAGAATTACCATATGATCCAACAATCAGCTTCTAGATATATATCTAGAAGAATTGAAAGCAGGATCTTGAACGGTTATTTGTATATCGATGTTCATAGCAGCATTATTCACAATTGCCAAAAATGGAAACAACCTAAGTGTCCATCAACAGATGAATCAATAAACAAAATGTGGTGCATACAAACAAAGGAATTATTTGGCCTTAAAAAGGAATGAAGTCCTGATGCATGTGACAACGTGGATGAACCTTGAGGACATTATGCTGAGTGAAATAAACAAGACACAAAAGCACAATTATTGTATGAACTCATTGATATGCGCTAACTATAATAAGTAAATTCCATAGAGTTAAAATCTACAATATAAGTTACAAGGGGATAGATTAGGGTTTGGGAATGGGAAGTTGATGCTTAATTTGTGCAGAATTTCTATTTAGGTTGACTGTAAGGGTTTGGAAATGGATGGTGATGATGGCAGTACATTATTGTGAGTATAATTAATAGCCCTGAATTATATAGGTGAACATGTCTCAAAGCGGAAACATTAGGCCATGTATGTTAGAATAAAAATTTAAGTACAAAGCAAAGTACTGTATTGCGCAGTAAGCTCTATTTTAGAAGGTGGACTACAGTTTATAGTGCAAGCATAAGAATGTTCTTTAATGAATCATAACAAATATATGACACTAACACAAGGTGTTAATAAATGGGTGGTTTATGGGGGGAAGCACACCTAATGTAAACTATGGGTGGTAGTTAATAGTCTTGTTTTAATAATCTTTCATCAATTGTAACAAAGGTAACTACTGTTAAAACAAAATCAGTACAATTACAAAAGAAATTGCCATTATCAATTATAGCAAATGTTACACACCAGTGCAAGGTATTGTGTGTATAGAAATGTGTGTATAGGAATCCTGACTTTTATGCATGATTGGTCTGTAAACACACAACTTCTCTGATAAAAAAAAATTAAATGTCAATAATGTGATATATGACCAATATTATCTTTATTCTATCACCCAGAGATAAGTAATTAGAGAATTTCACTCTGGTCTTTTTTATGCATATTTTATTTACTTAATCTACTTAGATATGCTTATATTTTGGGAACCAAGTTTATATCCTGCATTGATATGGAAAATTATTTGGGAATACAATGCAAGTCACAATTGAGAAAACAACACAAATTGGAACATTTGAATATTTTCCGATGTGAATATTTAGAGTGTGTGGGAAGAAATGGATGATGGCATAAATTATGTACAAATAATCATTATTTTTATCTTTTCATACATTAAAAATATATGCATTTAAAATAGATTATGTAGTACATATATTGTTTTCTGAAATTTCTTTTCTGTATCCTGAAAATCATTCCACCACATTAAAAATGCATATCTACTCTAAAAAAAAAAAAAAAAAAAAAGGGAAACTGAAGAGAAAAAAAGAAAAAAGAAAAATAACAAACACGGAAAAACAGCCATCTCTCTTAGACCCCAAAGTATCTTCTCAGTCTGATATTGTTCATCAACCATTCACCCTGCAGCCTGCCCTCTGCAGAATTTGAACTGGGTTTAGTGGGTAAAATAAGGGTCATTAAATATAAGGATGCTTTTTTAAAAAAATTAAGGATCCAAGAAAAGCTAATACAAAGAAAACATCTGTATTTTCCTTGTTCTAAAGTTACAGCTGGATATCTGATAAATTGGTGGATCACTTCTCAAGGAAATGCTAAGGATCAAACCAGGGCCCTTGTATATATTTGGCTGTATTCTGCCTCTGTGCTATTCTGCCTTCTTTGCTTATTAAGCCTTTTAGCAAGCTATCCACCCCTTTTCCTTTGTGTAGGTTAGATTCCCTGCAGTAGTCTGCCTGAGTGGAGTTGATCAGATACCTGTCTCTGCCTCCTCCCTGTTGTAATTTCTCTTTTTACCTAGGTTGCTGAGCATGACCACTTACCTGTGGATATACCTTTCACCTCTCTTTGTAGAGTCGGGGTCCCTTCTGATATTTAAGTGAGGCACAGCTGGCAAAACTCAACACAAAGTCATTCTCCACACTCCCAGACCAATCTTCTTCACAGGGAATATGCCTGTACTCCTGTTTGGAGCAGAGGGGCAGAGTATCCACCTAGTCTTTCTGCCCTGAGGGCCAAGTATGTCCTGCTTCCAGCCTCCAAGGTAAGCAACCCATGATTATTCCCTGGCTTCCCTCTCTGTTCAGTATGCTTCTGTATGATTCAGAGCACCTTCCAGTAGAGGTAGACATCTGCTCTACTCTCAGTTAGATACAATTCACCTGGATTTTACCCTCACTTAATCTCAGTGGTAAGGGAGGTTTAATAACCTCTCAGCTGAGAAGTTTAAACACTCACGATTACTGGTTTTGGTTTCTTTGTCTCTCTGATCCTTAATTTTCTGGGTGTTGTGAAGCAGTATCCTTGTTTTCTGTACCCCAAACAGGTCCCCAAGGCTCCTTCTGGCTTTTTTTCTGTTGTTTTAGTGAGAGCAAGCCTTATCTGTCTAACCTGTCAGCCATGTTTCCACAATCCTATTTTTTTTATTTTTTCAATATTTTTTATTTTTATTTTTAAATTATAATTAGCTTACTTGAATGTTAAATAAAATATAGAAGATTCTCCTATGACCCACTCCCTGCACCTCCCACATTATCCAAAATTAACATCCTTCATTAATGTGGTCCATTCATGGAAATTCATGAACACATTTTGGAGCATTGCCAATAAGCATGGATTATAGTTTATATTGTAGTTTACACTCTTCCACCCAATTCTGTTAGTTATGGCAAGATATATAATGGCCTGAATCTTTTGTTGCAGTGTCATTCTGCACAATAGCCAAGTCCTGAAAATGCCCCCATAGTGCAACTTATTTTTCCTCTCCCTGCCCTCAGAACCTGCAATGGCCACTGCCTCCACATCAATGATAAAATTTTTTCCACTGCTAGAATCACAAGTCTATAGTAGAATACCAGTAAGTTTACTATGGTCCATAGTTCATTTCCCAATCCTGAGGATTCTGGGTTGGTGATGTCCACTTCACATGTAATTGAGAGGGGACTTTGGTCCTAGAGGCTTCATGGATGGGAATTTCTTGTTTGCAGTTTTAGACACTCTTGGTTCCTTAGTATGGCCATTGTCTGTAATCATCTCCTTGTTAGTTATCCTGGGTGAGAACAATGAACTGGAGAGTCGGTGTAGCAACTCCATTGAGATTTATGGCCCAGCTGGCAAATGGACAGCCCAAAGATTTACATTTCTTGAGAGTACACATACCAACTATAGGTCTAATTAAAGATTCATATAGAAGGAAAGACATGCTCTGTGTAGGGAAATCACAAATAAGCCCAACTCTGTCACACTGGAGAGCAAAAAATTCCAAATAAGGCTGACTGGCAAGGGACCAGATACCTAACACCTTAGGTATCTGCACTGACTATAGTGTCTGGATATCTCCAGGGCCCTCAGGAGCCCTCTATTTGGGATAGCATCTACCTTGACAGTCAATGAGATCCTGCTGAGAAGTATATAAGTATAACCTCTGGAATGACCTCCCAATACACTTTGAAGTCTCTTATACATATAAGCTCATTTTTCTTTACCATTTCCCCTTTTGGTCAAAGTCTTTTCCCCATTGCATTGCAAGTTTGTGCTTGGTAGTAATCCTTCTGTGCCAGGAAGATTCATGCTGGTTGTCATGTCTCACACTGGGGGAAATTAAAGTATTTATTAGCTGAGTTTGGCTTTTAGAGAGGCTGCATTTGAGCAACATGGAGGTATCAGGAGTTAACTCGTAGGCAACCTACAATAGAAGACTAAGTTTCAATTTCAAGAGTAAATGCTCATAAGCACAGTTATCAATATCAAGGGTTTGTCAATGGACCATCCTCTTCCAATAGTCATGGCCCCTGTACTCTGGGAACTCTTCCTGTTCTATTAGACAATGTGATAGAGCACCCCCAGATGTTAATTCCATATTATTTTGGTTATTGTGTGGATCTCCGCCAACTGATAAAATGTCCAATGAACATTTAAATACATTTATATGCCTCATATGTATCCCCAGGTGATCTTCTTCCCATGTAACCACCATCAATGACAACTTACACCAATGACCAACCTCTGCAACAGCTGTAACCCTTCTGTGATCCAAAACTTAAAAAAAATAAAGCCAATAAAATAGTCAAAAACAATTAATAAGAAAATGAAATAATAATGAGTTGTAAAAATAAGGAATAAAATACAAAAATAAAAAATGTGGTCTAAAGTGTAAACCATAATGTAAACCATTGACCATGGTTGGTAGCTATGTTTCAATATTTATACATCACTTGTTACAAATGTACCATCCACATGTAAAAGGATCATTAATAGGGAAAGGGGAAAAGGCGGAGGATGTTGGGTAATGGGAGTCCCCTACATTCTGTATGCAGCCATACTGTGACCTAAAACTTCTTTGGAGACAATTAAAAAAAAAAAACTAATACACTGGGGAATAAATGAAAGAAAATGCCACTGTACATGCCTGACAACTGATAAGACAGAGATGAAAGGAAAAACTTCAAAAAAATTATTTTATTGACGTATATCATTTTTAAATATGCCAATCTTTTTAACTTTATTTTAGTTTTAGTTTCTCTAAATTATTATATATTTTATTTCTTATATTTAAATCTATTATCATTTCATTTTTCTATTAATCCAATTTGGCAATATTCTTGGCTTTATTATTGAAGAAATTTTGGATCACCAGAAGGGTTGCAACTATGGCAGGGCAGTATCAGCGGGTGGTGTTTCAGTGTTGGGGGATACATGGGAGCAAGTTGACCTAGATATACATATAAGGTATATAAATATGTTCAAATGTTCATGGAGCATTGACACAGTGGATGGAGATTCAAACAACAATTGAAAGATTATTAAATTCCCATCCTGGGGAGCACTACCACATCCTCTAATGGAAAAGCAACAATTCCCCAAGTTCAGGGACAATGAATAGTGAAGAATAGTCCATTGATGGGCCCTTGTTATTTATGACTATGCTTATGAGCCTTTTGCTCTTGAATTTGCAAATTAGCATAGTGTTGGAGAGTGCCTAATATTTGCCTCCTGAGATCCTCCTTGTTGCTCAAATGTGGCCTCACCCTAAGCAAAACTCAACATATAAATGCATTACCTTCCCCTCAGCATGGGACAGGACCTTTGGTGATGAGCCTCCCTGGCACCAAGTGTATACTACCAATAAGCTGCTGGTGATAAAACTGGAAAAACACTTGGAATAAAAGGGGGAAAGGTAAAGACAAACAAGTGTATATGGCTAAGAGACTTTAAAGTAAGTCAGCGGTCATCAGAGAGGTGATGCTTATTCATGTCTTAGCAGAATCTCATAGAGGCCCAAGGCAGATACTACCTCAATTAGTAGGGATCCTGAAGACTCTGGAGAAACCCAGAACCTACAGTCATGGCAGATAGCTCAAGAGTTTGGTGCCTTGCTAGTGACTCTACTTTGGTGTATGTGCTCCCATGTGTGATAGAGTTGGACTCAGATGTGACTTCTCTATACATGCCTCTTCTGTACCTTTTATTTGAACCTATAATTGCTGCTGGAGTTGGTAGCTGTAAGTCCAAATAACTAATCTCTGGGCTCTCTGTGTGGCAGCTGGGCTCTGAAATTCAATGGAGTTGTAATACCTACCCTCCATTTCATTGGACTCACCTAGGACAACTAACAAGGATATGATGATGGATAACCAACCCAAGGAACTGAGACAGTCTGTAACTGCCAGCATGAGAGTCCCATCCATCTGCCTCATGGGATCAAAACCTCCTCTCAATTAGAGGTGGAGCAGGCAGCAACATCCCAGATTCCTCTGGATTGGATAGTGAACTATGGACCAGAGTGGACTTATTGGTAGTCTGCAATGGACTTGCTGTGATTTTAACAATGGAAGAAATAATATTTATGTGGAGTCAGTGACCACTGGAGGTTCTGAAGGCAGGGAGAGGGAAATAAAGGTAAACTGTGGGGGCATTTTGGGGACTTGGCAATTTTCCTGAATGACATTGCAATGACAGATATGGGCCATTGCATGCCTTGTTGTAATCTGCAGAATTGTACTGGAGAGAATGTGAACTACAATGTGAACTACAATCCATGCTTAGTGGAAATGCTCTAAAATGTTTTCATCAATTGTAATGAATATGCTACACTAGGGAAGGATGCTGTTATTGTGGGAAAATGTTGCAGGTGTTGGAAGCAGGGCATAGGGGAATCCCATATATTTTTGTGTAAAATTTATGCAATCTAAATACCTTTAAAAATAATGTATTAAAAAGTAAATAGTTATTTGTATAGCTGTTAACATCTAAAAATATCCATCAAGCCCTTGTTTTATGCCCAGTACTGGGTCAGAATCATTAGTGAATTTAATAAATGTAAAACTTTCAGAAAAATACATTATAGGTATGTAAGAGCAGATTTTAATGCTTGAAGACAGAATTAGTGACATTGAAGATAGAAGAGATGAACTGGAAAAGACAGAATACAAGAGAAGAAAATGGAAAAAGAAATTGAGCAGAGTCTCAGGGAATTGAATGAAAACACAAAACACAGACACATATGCATTATCAGCATCACAGGAGCAGAAAATGGACAAGGGACAAAAAGAATATTCTAAGAAATAATGAATGCAAATGTCCCTACATTTATGAAAGACAGAAATATCAATATCCAAGGACAATGGATCCCAAACAAAACAATCATGAATAGACCTACCCTGAGACACCTATTATTCAAAATGACAAATATCTGAGATAAAGAGAAGATTTTGAAAACAGCAAGAGAAAAACAAACCATCACATAAAAGGGAAACATGAAAAGATTAAGTGTGAACCTCTCATCAGGAACCATGGAGGACATAAGAAAGTGGTATGATGAATTTAAGGTATTGGAAGAGAAAATCTGTCAACCAAAAATTCTATATCTGGCATAGCTGCCCTTCAAATGTGAAGGGGAGTTCAAAGTCTTCACAGACAAACAAACTGATAGGATATATTACAAAAAGACCAGAATTACAAGAGATATTAAAGGAGTGCTGCAGCCTGAACATAGTAAACAAGAACAAGAGACTTGGACAAGAGTGTATAAATGAAGAATATTAGAAATGTTAAAAAGATACACTATAATATGATATAATAAAGGAAGGCCAAAGGTCAAAATGGATAAAGTAAGTAATGGCTTTACAGTTATAAAATTGAATGTCAATGGCTTGGACTGCCCAATCAAAAGACACAGGCTGATAGAATGCATTAAAATATAGGACCTATTTATATGGTGTCAACAAGTCTCACCTCGGGTGTAAGGACACAACCAGGTTAAAAGGAGTGGGTTGGAAAAAATATTCCATGCAAAAGTAATGAAAAAAGAGCTTGAGTAGTGATACTAATATCCGACAAAATAGATTTTGAATGAAACCTGTTTTAAGGGATAAATAATGTTATTATATATTAGTAAAAGGGGCAATTGAACAAGAAGAAACAAATATTCTAAATATTTATGAACTTAACCCTAGTGGCCCAACATACATGAGGCAGACAGGCAAAGCTGAAGGGAGAAATAGATATCTTTATAAAAATAGTTGGAAACTCCACCACTTTCTGGGTGGGGACTCACAGATGAAAGACACGGCAAAGGACAGGGTTAGAGTTTTGATGCTGAGTCTTGAGCTGGAGCCTCAGGAAGTAAGCAAACAGAGGATCTTGATTGTGAGGAAAGAGAGAAGGCCCTGGGAAAGAAACAAGCCATTTGCCTACTAGACTATAGCTGTTCTTGTGGAGATAACACAGAAGCTGAGCCCAGAGAGAAGCAAGACCCGGGAAGAAGGGAACCCAGGAAACCTGAGCCCTCACAGATGTCAGCAACCATCTTGTTCCAACATGTGGCAATAATCTTTGGTAAGGGATATAACTTGTGCTTTATGGCCTAGTAACTGTAAACTTCTACCCCAAATAAATACCCTTTATAAAAACCAACTGACTTCTGGTATTTTGCATCAGTACACCATCAGTTGATTAATACACAGATCAATACCTGTAATAAATATAGATGCAAAAATTCTCGACAAAATACTTGCAAACAGAATGCAAAGGCAAATTAAAAGATTTATACACCATGATCAAGTGGGTTTTATCCCAGATATGCAAAGGTAATTCAATAGAAAACCAATTATTGTAATAAACCACATCAATAAAGTGAAGAAGAAAAATTACATGATCCTTTCAATTGATGCAGAAAAGGCATTTGACAAAATTCAGCACCCTTTCTTGATATAAACACTCCAAAAGATAAAAATAGAAATAAGGTTCTCAATATGGTAAAGTATACATATGAAAAACCTGCAGCTAGCATTGTACTGAATATTGAAAGAATGAAAGTTTATGCTGAATACAGGAACAAGTCAAGATGCCCACTGTCACCATTATTATTCAATATTATGCTAGAAGTTCTAGCTGGAGCGATTGACTTAAAAAATAAAGGCACCCTAATAGGAAAGTAAGAAATAAAACTTTTGCAATTCACTGAAAACATGATCCTATATCTAGAAAATCTATTTAAAAATCCCCAACAAAGTTACCAGAATTATTAGATGAGTTCAGCAAAGTTGTGGGATACACAGTAAATACAAAAAAAAAAAAAAAATCAATAGAGTTTACTTACACTTCTGATGTGCAATCTGAGGAGTAAATCAGAAGAAAATTCCATTTATGATAGCAACTACACAATCAAATATTTAGGAATAAACTTAACCAAGGACATGAAAATTCTGTATTTGGATAATTACAAAACATTGCTAAAAGAAACTAATGAAGACTTAAATTAATGGAAGTATATTCCGTGTTCATGGATTGAAAGACTGAATACTGTTAAGATGTCAATTCTACCCAAACTGATTTACAGATTAAATGCAATACCCATAAAAAATCCCAAAAGCTTTTTTGCAGAAATTTAAAAGCCAATAATTAAATTTATTTGGAAAGGTAAGGGGCCCCAAATAGCAAAACTTGTCTTAAAAATGATAATCCAAGTTGGAGGACTCTCACATCCTGACTTTAAAACATATTACCTAGCTTCAGAGGTGAAAACACCATAGTACTGGCATAAGGCCCTGCAGACTGACCAAGGGAACCAAATTGGGGGAACTCAGAAATAGACCCTCACATCTACAGTCAAATTATTTTTGGCAAGGCTGTTAAACCCACCCAGCCAGGCCAGAACAGTCTATTCAATAAATGGTACTGTGAGAATTAGACAGTTATATCTAAAAGAATGAAAGAAGACCCCTATTGCACACCTTATACAAAAATTAACTCAAAAATGAATGAAGGATTTAAATATAAAAACAACAACCAACCGTAAAACTCCTTGATGAAAATTCAGGGAAACCACTTCAAGATCTTGTGGTATGTGATCGTTTCCTAAACATTATGCCTAGAGCATGAGCAACAACAACATAAAATAGATGAATCCGACCT
The DNA here is from genome assembly GCA_026826555.1 of Tolypeutes matacus. Classification (NCBI taxonomy): domain Eukaryota; kingdom Metazoa; phylum Chordata; class Mammalia; order Cingulata; family Chlamyphoridae; genus Tolypeutes; species Tolypeutes matacus. Next base: position 204,201 of record JAKSZT010053854.1, on the reverse strand, counting down.
CCTCAAAAATTCAACAATTTTGTACTTCAAAGCACTTTGTCAAAAAAGAGAAAAGGCAGTCGACTCAATGGGAAAAATCTTTGGCAATCACATATCCCAAAAGGGATTAATATCAGTGATCTATAAGAAGATCATACAACTCAACAATAAAAAAACAAAGCATCCAACTAAAAATTGGGTAAAAGTTTAGAAAACAATTGGGCAAAGAAGAAATACAAATGGCAATGAAACACAGGGAAAAATGTTTAACATCACTAGCAATTAGGGAAATTCAAATCAAAACTACACTCAGATATCATTTCACACATATTAGACTGGCCGCTATTAAAAAGTCAGAAAACGGTAGATATTGGAGAGGATGTGGAGGGATAGGAACACTTATTAAACATTGCTGGGAATGTAGAATGGTACAGCCAGTTGAGGACTATTTGGCAATTCCTAAGGAAGTTGAATATAAACCTGCCATGGGGCCTTGAAATACCATTTCTAGGTACATACCCAGAAGAACTGAGAGCAGTGACATGAATAGATATATGCACACTGATGTCAGCATTATTGATGATAGCTAAATTTTGGAAACAAACCAGGTGTCCATTAACTGGTGACTGAATAAACAAATTGTGGAGTATTCACATGGTATATTATGCAGCAGTAAAAACAAAGAAAGTCATGAAACATGTGACAACATGGATGAACCTGGAGGACATTATGTTAAGTGAAGGAAGCCAGAAAAAATTGACAAATACAGTATGATTGCCCTATTATGAACTAAATATATAATGTAAAATAGAAACATATTATGGGTAGAATTATGAATATGGGTAGAATTGCATATATAAGAACATTTTTTCATTGAAGCTGAATAAATGTTAATTAATAGTACAAAATACTAATATGAGACAGAACAAAACCTAGAACATTATACTAAGTGAAGGAGATGAGGCATATTATATATTGTATCATTCCATTTATATAAAATGTAAATAGTAATCAATTTATAAAGATAAATGAAGATTAGTGGTAATGCATGTCTGAGGAAGGGATGCTAAGGGTATGTAGTCTTTCTTTTTGGAATAGTGAAATTGCTGTTAAATTTTTGAGATGATGAATATACAACATTATGATTACACTAAAAGCCATTGATTATACACTTTGGATAGAACAGCCAGAAACAGCAGCTCTGAACTGTGAGGGAAGCATAGAGAGATGGAGGGGTGAGGAATTTTCTTGTTTGTTTATTATTAATATTATTGAAATAATGAAAGTGCTCTAATAATGACTGAAGTGATGAATGCACAACTATGTTATTATAGAAAATACCATTGTTTGTCCAATTTGGATAAATTGTATGCTTTATTAATATGAATGAATAAATTTGACTTGTTAAAAAAATAAAACATACGTGGCTAATTGTCCTCTACTCCCATCTTCTGTACATACTGTTTTAATGTAAGAGCTTAGATTGCAAAGACAGTCTACAAAAATTTAACATCCAAATGGCATATAAATGTGGAAACAACATATCCACCTTGTAGCAGAAAATACAGTGGGGTCACATGGAAACACACAGCCAGAGTCTTGTCCTAAATGCCTCTCAATATGTCTTAATTCTATTTTACTGATACCTACAGAGATATCAAGACCAGTGTTGTCCTATGTTATTTAAACTTCCATTAAAAATTTCCCCATTTTTTTATGGATTACTACCTGGGAAGGATACTCACTTCTAGGTCTACCCCTGACAACCATCACCTTGTGTGCCAGATGGTGTCACCTCTTCCTTATCATATGATTTTTGTCAATGTCATTCACAGCCAAGATTGTACAGATGTCTTGCACTGTTTCATCCCCTATTGGCAAGTTAAACATTATATCTTTAATATCACTCAGCAGAGACAACCTTCCAACATTTGTAGGGCTTATATTTGCCTGAGGACCTGTCCCTCTACATGGTACTAAGGGTTAATTCAACAAAAAGTAGAGTTGCTAGCCCAGGTATACTTGTATAACTGTCTAGCCATAGGCTACTTCTTGGTCAAGTAAGGGAGTGTCCACATCATAAAATATACCTTCTACTAAAATGTATATTAGTAATTTTGGGCAGATCAAAATCAACTGACAAATGATGGTTCAAGAGATCAGGATGTGTCAAAATATATCCAAGGTTGTTCAACAAATACTATAGATGAGAAAAAATTTCCAATATTTATGCCCTTAAGGGAAATGGAAATGGCTTCTCAGAGGCTTCCAATTCTTGGTTTTGTGATTTATTACCATTTTTGTAATCATCAATATCCTCAAGTATCTTACCCACTGGCTCAATAATGCTATGCACCTGGCAATAATTATATGAGCCACCCAAACTTCCCAAATCTTCCAAATGAAAGATATTGAGGCATAACTGGATGGATTGTCATGCTAACCAAAAACATTTTTCACTGTCTCATAATCCATCTTACTTTGGCTAAGCCACTTGCTTCAACACTGAGGTTTAGCCTAGTTAATAGGCAACCCACAAGCCCTGGGGCCCAAACTCACACAGAACCAGAACCCAAACCTGCACTTGAGGCAGAACCCACACATCTCACCCAAAACTGACAACTGGTCACAAATGATAAGCTTCAACCCTCTGCTGTTAAAACCCCCAGTCCCTTCACCTTTTTGTGCACATCTACTTTAAACTAAACAATCCCTCCATCCCATGGGAAATCTAGTAATCTCCTCCCCTGGACCACAATAAAGGCACAAGTCCTTGGATCCGTCTTGCTTTGCTTGTGTGCTCCCAATTATGCTTGAGCTCACAAAGACAGCCATGCTTCCATTTGACCAATAATGACATCCCTCTCTCTCTGGGAAATGTGCACAACAAACTGTCTTTCACATCTATAATTGTCTTGGCTTCCCATTGTGCCACACTTGACATTAACCTGGACCCAAATTTAAAATCCAACTTGTATAATTTGAAACATTATAACTGGGCAGAACAAGGATACTTGGATTTCTGAACTGTTCAGTGTATTCGCTGTTATTGGATATACAAAACTAGAGTTGTGATAAAAATTATATAGAGCTTAATGCATAAACACTTAAATAAGTCCAAGAAAAAAATGAGGAAATCTCAAAAAGATCAGTGGATTTTATCAATG
>JAKSZT010053854.1:185199-196736 GCA_026826555.1 Tolypeutes matacus | reverse complement strand
TTCAGGTTTTGTAATTGCTTTTGGTAGTTGGCTTTAGTTTAATGCATGGTTATATGGTATGAGGTTACTGCAAATTAGTTAAAGCACATAGTGAATATTAAATCCGCAGTGTTATATTGATTTTGTTATATCCAATGGTATATTAATGAAATTTGAGAAAAACAGTTCAGGTATAAATTAATCCAAATTTCAAAATTATTAAAGTAATATTATAAAATATGTTCAAATAATGAATTAATATACATAAAAGTAAAGAAGATTTTCAACTGCTCTCTATATCTAAAATAATCAATGAGGATAAAATATGTTATAAAATAAACAGGCATGTTAATATTTTGGAAATCACAGATGCTAAACATTTTGCAAAACTGGTAGAAAAATTAGAAATTGAGAAAGTATCATTACAAAAAAGGTATAACCCTCAATAAAGGAAGTCTTTGAGAAAACTAGAAACACTAAATTTTTAAACAAAGTCTACATTGAGACTTCGTGAGTGAAGTAATCGGAGAGCATGGGACATTGTGAAAATGAACAGCGATAGAATAAATTACAGGTCAACCTTGTTTTATTCTGTTTGAAATGTATACATTATGATTTAAAAATTCCATGTTGGAAACCCAATGGATGCAAACAATAAACACTCAGTAAAATTTCATGTATTGTAAGATTGTTAATACTCAACACCCATTTCTTAATAGATTAAGTTATAACATATTTCATCAAGCTGTTCTATTTCTTTATGGATTTCAATAACTGCCAATCTTTTTTCCTAATCAATGAGGCTGGGATAGGCAGAATCATAAACATTGAAAGTGTGCTGTTCTTTCAGATTTATGAAGTTACTTGTAGTTGAAAGCCATGCAAAGAATGTCATTTCCGTTCTGAGGGATGGCATTATTTCTGTCTTCTAAGTGATGCAGGGGGTACAATGGAATACATTCAAGATTAAAGCATAATATTTCTCAAACCATGATGATGGCTGTGGGCAGTTAAAGAATGATAAGCTGCATTAGCCATAGCTTAAAGTGGTTGGGGATAATTCTACAGACATTAAAAGTGAGGCAATTTCAAGTTTCTTTAGACAGCAGGAGATTATGGTTCAGCACCCAAATGGTAAATCAGGAGCTTTTATCCTGTTTCTATGCCTATATATGTTCATACATATTTATTCATTGCTTGAAGGCTAGCTAGGTTTTCTTGAAGAAATCTGTAATACCAAAGCAAGAACACAAAATATACATACTCAGTAATTTCAAAAGTTGATTCAGGGAGCATGGTCAATGGGTTAGGCAAATAAAGCTTAGCTCTCCCTAAAACAACAAATAAAAAGCCAGAGGCTGATGTGAGTACCTGCTTTGGGGCATAAAAACCAGGACGCTGCTTACCAACTCCCAGAAGAGTGAAGGTCAGAGACACAAAGAAGCCAAATTAATTAATTGTGAGTTTTTAAACTTCTCAACTCCCAGGAAGGGCTCCCTTCCCCCACTACTGAGATATTAAGTGAGGGTAAAACTACTGGTGTATTGTATCTAACAGAGAGTAGAGCAGATGTCTACCTCCACAGGAAGATGCTCTGAGTCACCTAGGATGGGACTGGACAGGCGGGGAAGCCAGCAATAATCATAGGTTGCTTTCCTTGGTGGATGAAAGTGGCACACATACCCAGCCCTCAGGCTGGGTGAAGACTCTAACCCTCTGCTCCAAATCACAGCATGACAGCAAATTCCCTGAAAGGAATAGGATCTCCAGGTGTGGAGAGTGATTTATTTGCAGTGAGTTTAGCTGGCTGGTTCACCCTTGAAATTAGGAGGGACCGTGACTCAAAGGGATGGGGATTGCCTCAGACAGATGGTCACACACACCCAACTATGTAAAGAGAGTAATTACATCAGTGAGGAGGCAGAGAGACAGGCAGAGATCAACACCACTCCAGGAAAATGCAGGGGATCTAACCTGCTCAAGGGTAAAGGGTCAGGTAGACTTATGAGAAGCTAGTTCACCCACGGAGGCTGAATAGCTCATTGGGAGAGTTCCTGCCTAGCTATTTGAGATCCCTGGTTCAATTCCTGGCTCTTCCTTGAGAAATGATTCACCAGGTTATAAGGAATCCAGCTGAAATTTTATAACAGGGACCACATAGACATTTTATTTGTTTAGTTTTTCTTGAATCTCATATATATATATATATATTTTAAAGTTCCTTTCTTTTTATTTCTCTTACTTTACTCACTAAAACTCAGTCAAAATCCTGCAAAGTGTAGGCTACAGGTTGAGTTATTGAGGAACAAAAACAGCCTGAGATGATCCTTAGAGTTCTAAGAGAGAAGTCTGTTTTTCCATGTTTTTTTTTCCTTCTGTCTCCTTTTTATAAAAATTGCATCATTGCTGTATTGTTTGTTCCATGTTTGTATCCCCTTCTTTTGTTTTTCTGCTTCTTTCTTTTTCTTTTTTTCTTTTTGGTTACTGATCTATTCTACCTACACTATTTCTTTTCAAATCTTCACCTTCATATATTTTGTTTTCCATTGTTGTTTTTTCATTCCACCTCCTTTATTTGGTCTCTGATTTTTTATGTTTTTCTTTTTTCTTCTCTTTTTTCTCTGTTTACTTTCTCTTTTTTGCTTTTTCTTTCTCTATTTTCTCTTTCTCTTCCCCTCTTCTCTCCATTCCACCCTTTTAATTCATTCTATATATTTTTTCTCTATTCTCTTTATAATTTAATTGTTTCTATTCCACTTTCCTAAACTTATTCCTCTGTGCTTCTACTCCTGCTAATTTTTTCAATTTCCTAGGTCTTCACAGTTCCTCTCCTACTTTTTATAATTATTATCTTTTTGTGTATCTTTCCTTTCTCTGGTTTTAATTTTTTTTCTTTTAAAGGAACATAGACATATCTTTCTTACCAAAAAAAATTGCAAAGTTGTAGTAAGATCCTGCTGGATTGAGCTATTTTGAAAATCCCATAGAGTGGGAGGCTTAAATGCATAGATCTGGAGAAAGTTTGACAAAGAAGTAAATTCCTCAAGGTGCTGCTGGCTTGATTCTTGGTTGTTGTGTTTCCTCTTCCTTTATTTTCCCAATTCTATGTATACAAATTTTGTCTACCAACACTATATCTTTTCCTTTCTTCATCTTTCTATTTTCAGCTTTCTGTTGTTGTTCTTACATTCCAGCTCTCTTCGTTTAATCCTCAGTTTTTCTGTTTTTTATTTCTATCTTGTCTTTCCTGTTTTCTTTTCTTATTAACTCTTTCTTTATGTCTTTTTCTTTTCCCTTTCCATCCCTCCTCATCATACTGGAATTATAATTCATTCTATATATTCTTCTGTATTTGGTATCCCATTTCATTTTTGGCACACCACTTTTTTTTATTCCTATTACCCTACACTGCTAACATGAATTAAGTGTTCATTTTCAAAGGTCTTGTATGGTTCTTTTTCTAATCATTATTATTATTTTTACTATTATCCTTTTACTTTTCTTAACTCTTATACTTTCCCTTGCCCTATTTTTTTTTCCTTCAAAAGAACATAGAAAAAAGCAAGGAAATAGAATAAGAAGAACAAAGTGTCAAAGAGAAAACTTAACAAACACACAAAAATAGCAATTACATAAAACCCCAGAGTAAAGAGAGAAACTAATCAACTAAATAAATCAATCAAGATAAAAAGATGACAAGATAACAACAAAAAATTACAAACCATAGAAAGAAAAAGAAGACATGTCCCACTCCAATGAGGAAACTTAAAACCAAGAAGAGCTGCAGAAGATTGAACAATTAATCAAATATGTCCAAGTAAATATTATGAACCAAAATATTGAAGTGAAGGAAGAAATTAAGAATATTAAGAAGTCACTGGGAGAACATATGGAAGAAATTTTAAATATCCATAAAAAGTTATTATATATGATGGTGATGAATGGCACTATCCAAGAACAAAAATATAATATAAGCAAATAAAAGCATATTTGAAAGTCAGAGGAAAGAATTAGTGATGTGGAAGACAGTACATCTCAAACCAAACAGATACTGGAACAGATAGATAAAAAGAAAAATTCAAGCAGGAGTTTGGGATTTGAATAACAACACAAAATGCACACACATACACATTAAAGGCATCCCAGAGGGATAAGAGCAGGGAAACGGGACTGAAGCAGTGTTGGAGAAAATAATGGCTGGAAAATTCCCAACACTGTTGAGGGAGATGAATGCACATGTCCAGGAAGTATAGTGCACCCAAAACAATATAAATCCCAAAAAAGTCTACACCAAGAATATAATCATCAAACTGTCCAATTCTCAATACAAAGAGAAAATACTGAAAATAGCAAAAGAAAAGTGAACCATCACATACAAGGGAAGGTCAATAAGATAGTGTTTATTTCTCATATGAAATCATGGGGGGAGGAAGGCAGGGGTATGACATAGTTAAGGTACTAAAAGAAAAACATTTCCAGCCAAGAATTCTCTATCCAACAAAGCTGGCATTACAAAATGGTGGAGAGATCAAAATACTCACAGATAAACAGGTATTAAGAGAGCATGCCAATAAGAATCCTCCCTTCAAGAAATTCTAAAGAGGGTTATGTTGGTTAAAATGAAAAAACAGGAGAAAGAGGCTTCAAGGAGAGTGTAGCATCAACTGAAAAGACAAAAAGAGAAATAAAAACAGAATATGACCTATATAAATCTGAAGAAAATATGGCTAATGTAAGTAATTCCTTGAGAGAAATAATACTGAGTGGTAATGGATTAAACTCACCAGTCAAGAGACATAGATTGGCAGAATGGATAGGGAAATATGACCTATCTATATTTTCTTTACAAGAAACCAACCTTAGACCACAGATTCAAGGAAGCCAAAAGTGAATGGATAGAAAACAATTTTACAAGCAAACAATAACCAAAAAAAAAAAAGGCCAGAGAAGTTATGCTAATATTGAGCAAAATAGACTTTCAATGTAAAACTATTGTTAGTAACAAAGATGTTACTATATGTTAGTTAAAGGGCATATCTTTCAAGAAGAAAGACCAGTCATAAATATTTATGCACCTAAATGGGGCACCTAAAAGTACATGAGGCAAACACTGAAAAAACTAAGTGAATAAATAGATGCCTCAACAATTTAGTTGGGGACTTTAATACACCATTATCACCATTAGACAGAACATCTCCACAGAGAATCAGTAAGGAAACACAGACTTTGAATAATACATTACAGGATCTGGATCTAGTTGACATATACAGAACATTATACCCAAATAAAGTGAGACAAACATTGTTTTCTAGTGCACATGGATAATACTCCTAGATATACCACATGCCAAGCCACACACCAATTCTCAATTAGTTCTGAAAGATTGAGATTATACAAAGTAATTTCTCTGACCACAATGGAATGAAGCTGGAAATCTGGAAGGGCCAGAGTACCAGATTAGGTAAATGGACATGGACATTCAAAACATACTCTTATACAAACAGTGTGAAAAGGAGGAAATCTCAAATGAAATCAGTAACTACCTGGAAACAAATGAAAATGACAACACAGCATATCAAAACCTATGGGATGCAGCAAAAGCTCTACTGAGAGGGAAATTCATTGCCATAAATGTATATATCAAGAAAATAGAAAGAGCTGAAATCAAAGACCTAACTGCAGTCCTGCAGGAATTAGAAAAACAAAAACTAACTAACACTAAAGGAAGTAGAAAGAAGGATATAACAAAGATTAGAGCAGAACCAAATGAAATAGAAAATAAGAAAGCACTGGAGAAAATTAAATCAAAAGCTTGTTCTTTGAGAAGATAAATAAAATTGACAAACCCTTAGATAGACTAACAAAAAAAAAAAAGGCAAAGAAGCAGAGACTCTGCAAATACACAAAATAATAAATGAGGAGGTGGGTATCATCACTGGCTTCAGAGAAATAAAGGTTATCATAAGAGAATACTTTGAAAAAGTATATGCCAAAAAGAAGGATAATTTAGAGGAAATGGACCAATTCCTAGAAACTGATAAAGACCCTACATTGATGAAAGAAAAAATTGATTAACTCAGTAGATCAATTATTAGTAAAGAAATAGAATCAGTCATCAAAAACCTCCCAACTAAGAATAGCCCAGGACCAGATGACTTCATCTGGGTGAATTCTACCTAATATTCTTTTAAAAACTAACCCCAATCCTACTTATACTCTTCCAAAAAATAGAAGTAGATGGATCCTTGCCTTTCTCATTATATAATGCTACCTATTCTCTAAAACCAAAGACAAAAGACTCCTCAAGAATTGAAAATTACAGACAAATCTCTCTAATAAACCTAAATGCTAAAATTCTCAACAAAACACTTGCTAATCATACTCAACAACACTTCAAACCATTTATACACCCTGATCAAGTGGGCTTTATCCCGGGTATGCAAGGGGTTCAACAGAAGAAAATCGATTAATGTAATATACCACATAATCAGATCAAAAGAAAACTTAACATGACCATCTCTATAGACACAAAATAAGCATTTGACAAAATACAATACCTTTCCCTGATAAAAACACTAAAAAACATAGAAGTAGAAGGAAACTTTCTGAACATGATAAAGGATATATCTGAAAAACCCACAGCTAATATCATGATGAAATCCTAAAAGCTTTCTCTCTAAGATCAGGAACAAGACAAGGATGCCCACTCTCACTACTCCTATTTAACATTATCTTAGAAGTACTTGCTTGAGCACTGAGGCAAGAAGAAGATATAAAAATCATCAAAATTGGAAAGGAAGAAGTAAAAATTTCATGGGAAGCGGCTGTGGCTCAATCAGTAGGGCTCCCGTTTACCATATGGGAGGCCCTGGGTTCAGTTCCCGGGGCCTCCTGGTGAAGGCAAGCCCGCCGGCACGGCGTGGTTAGCTGACCCAGCGAGCACAAGCAGCAAGGGGGGGATAAATGAATAAATAAATAAAATCTTTAAAAAAAAAAATTCACTTTTTGCAGACATCATGATTTTATACATAGAAAGCCCAAAGATATCTACAACAAAGTTTCTAAAACTTATAAATGAGTTCAGTAAAGTTGCTGGCTATAAGACCAATGTGCAAAAATCAGTAGTATTTCTGTGCACCAATAATTAGAAATCTGAGGAGGAAATCAATTAAAAAAAACACATTTACAATAGTAACTAAAGGAATTAAATACCTAGGAATAAATTTAATCAAAGATATAAATGACATACTAAAAAAAAGAAAATACGCAAAACTGTTAAAGGAAATTGAAGACTTAAATGAAAGAATATTCCCTGTTCATGGATAGAAAGACTAAATATCATTACAACGCCTGTCCTACCCAAACTGATCTACAGATTTAATGCAGTCCCAATAAAAATTAACATAACGTTTTTTACTGAATTGGAAAAATTAACTACAAAATTTATTTGGAAGGTTAAGAGGCCCCAAATAGATGAAGACATATTGAAAAAGAAAAGCGAAAACAGAGGAATCACATTATGAGAATTTAAACAAACCACAAAGCTGAAGTTGTTGAAACTGCATGGTATTGGCCTAAGGATAGACATACCAAGCAATGTAACTGAATTGAGAGGTCTGATATAGATACTTTCATATACAGTAATCTGATATACAACAAGGCCACCAAACCCACTCATGGGGTAGAGAATGGCCTCTTCAACAAGAGGTTTTTGGAGAACTGGATATCCACATACAAAAAATGAGAGAGGAACACCATCTCACACCTTATACAGAAATCAACTTAAGATGGATCAAAGATCTAAATATAAGAGTCAAGACCATAAAGACCTTGGAAGATACAGTAGGGATGTATAGGAAATGTTTTCATGAACTTCACACCCAAACAATCAGCAGTGAAAAAAAAAAACATAATGGGTACCTCCTCAAACTTAAAAACTTTTGTACCTCAAAGGAGGCTATCAAGAAAGTAAAAAAGGCAGCCTACACAATGTTGGAAAATACTAGGCAACCATATATCTCAAAGGAGCCTATCCAGCATATATAAATAAAACATACACCTCAAAAAAAAAAAAAAAAAAAGACAACCAATTTAAAAAATAGGCGACTTGAAAAGACTCTTTGAGAAATAGATACAAAAAATACATGACAAGATGTTCAACATCACTAGCTTTTAGGGATATGCAAATCAAACTACAATCAGAGACCATCTACACCCATTTGGCTGGTGACTATTAAAAAAAATGGAGTAGTATAAGTGTTGGGAGGATATGGAGGAAAGGGAACCCTCATCCACTTTTAGCAGTTATGTACAATGATCCAGCCATTGTGGAGGACAGTTTGTCAGTTCTTCAAAAAACTAATTATAGAGCTGCCATATGATCCATCAATTCCACTGATGGGTCTATACCCAGAAGAATTGAAAGCAAAGTCATGAACAGTTATGTGAACACAAATTTTTATAGTGGCATTATTCACTATTGCCAAAAGTTGGAATTAATCCAAATGCCCATAAACAGAAGAATGTATAACCAAAATGTGGTACATACACACACACAATGGAATATCATTCAGCTATGAGAAGGAATTCAGTGCTAACACACAGGATAACATGGATGAATCTTGACCATATGTTGGGTGAAAAAAGCTAGGCATTGAAGGACCCATATCATATGACCTCACTGATATGCATTAAGCAAATTGAGCAAACTTGGAGAGTTACTGCCTGGAAGATCGGTTTACTCGAAGTAGAAAAGGAGAAGAAGTTTGTGAGCCAATGCTGATAAAGACATAATCTATGATATGGTGAAAGTGTGTAGTTGCACATTGAAGGGATAAGACAGGAGGGTAATGATATTATTGGGTTGAGTGGTACAGGTTTAACAGGTGGGTAGATTGAGGAGGGTAAGTTGGAAGGTCCAGGGAAATGGGGGGAAGTTTGGGGGAGGGACCAGGTGAACACTGGGGATTGGCAGGTATATGGTTGAAAGTACAAAGTTGGGAATGCTCTTATGGAAATATGACAAGGAAGAGTTACTGGTTTAAGGTGTTATATGGGGGGGGAGGCATTTGTGACAGGCTTACCTGGAGCATGCCACTAGGGAGTGTGTGAATAATTATTTTGTCATAATGTTTTGTATCAGTGGGTGGAGAACCACATAATGAGTGGGAAGGAGTCAGACTCTCATCCTGGGGAGGAACAATATGTTCACAGGCAGAGGTGCTTGCAACTTTTGGTAAATTTGGTGGTTCCTAATAGGGGAGGACAAAACAGTGTGTGAAGACCTCAGTTTTGTTTCAAGTAACTATGAATCTTGTCATCCAAGGAGTGAAACTGGAGGTTGCCATGTGTCCCAATGGGAGGGGGGGGTAGAATAGAATAGATGGAACATGAGGTATTTAGTGGGCAATTGATGTGTTCTACATGATCTTGCAATGATGGCAAAAGCCATGTTAAATATCAAATTTATAAAAGAGTGCTGTCTAAAAGTAAACTATAATGTAAAGTATTGACCATGGTTAGTAGTTGTGTTTAACTATTTGTATATCAGTAGTAACAAATTTACCATCCACATATTAAAAGGTATTAATAAGGGAAGGAGGAGAAGGGGGAGGATGTTTGGTATATGAGATTCCCCTGTATTCTGTAGGTTACTTTAATGTGAATTAAAACTTCTTTGAAAACAAAATGAAAAAAAAATAAGACACAGGAATAAATGGAAGAAAATGTCACTGTACATACAGGACATCAGCTATTAGAATGATGGAAGGCAAAATGTCAAAAATATTACATATTTTTCATCATTTTTTGATATTCCAATCTTTTATTTATTTTTTTATTGTGGGTAAAAATCAAAATTTTCACAATACATACCAACATTTGCAAAATGATATATAAATGTATATGCATTTATGTGCATTTGCTTACAAAAATGTTATTTATGTATATATATATAAATATATTTTAAGAGGTGCTTAGATACCCAAAATATTACATGGAACCCACTGGGATTCCCATGTTGCCCACCTCCAACACCTCCCACCACATCCCACACAAACATCTCCCACAAGTGTGGACCACCACCCTCAATGGACTTATTATAATGGGGGATACACGGGAAAAAGTTCACCTGGGCATACATATAAGATATATAAATATGTTCAAATGATCACAGCACATTGTCACAGTGGTTGGAGACTAACACAATAACTGAAAGAATATTGAATTCCCATCCTGGAGAGCTCTGCCACATTCTCTAATGGAGAAACAACAGTCTCCCAAGTGCAGGGGTAATGACTGGTGAAGGAGGATTATCCATTGGTGTGTCCTTGATATTGATGACTATGCTTAAGAGCCTTTCCTCTTGAAATTGAAACCTAGCCTAGTGTTATGGGGTGCCAAATAGTTGCCTCCTGAGAGTCTCCTTGTTGCTCAAATGTGGCCTTTCTCTTAGGCAAACCACAGCATATGAATGCATTACCTTCCCTTCAGTATGGGACATAACTCCCAGTGAGGAGCCTCCCTGGCACTGAGGGATTGCTACCAAGCACCAACTCGCAAAGCAACTGGTAAAAAAAACTTGAATAAAAGGAGGGAAAGGTAAAGAAAAATGAGTTTATATGGATAAAAGACTTAAAAGTGAGTCAGGAGGTCATCCCAGAGGTTACAGTTATGCACATGTCAGCAGTATCTCATAGACTGTCAAAATGGATACTACCCCAAATAGTAGGGTTCCTGATTGCTCTGGAAATACCCAGGTCCTATTGTCCAGTCAGATAGGTCTTGACTTTGATGCCTTGCCCAAAGTGGATCTACTTTAGAGTTTGTGCTTCTGAAAGTGGCAGAGTTGGAATCAATTATGGTTTCTCTACAAATGGCCCATCTGTCCCTTCTGTTTAATCCCATACTTGGCACTGGAGTCTGTAGGTGTACCTCCAAGAGACTGGAAATTTTCAGATATCCATGTGCTAGCAGGGCCCGGAGCCTCAGTGGAGTAGCAATACCTACTCTCCACGTCATCGGACTCACCCAGGACAGCTAACAAGGAGGTGAGGATAGACAACCACCATACAAAGGAAAAGAGAGAGCCTACAACTGCAAGCAAGAGAGTTCCATTAATCAGCTGTATGGGATCGAAGCCCCCTTGCAATTGGGGGTGGAGTCAACATCATCATTCCACATTCCAGAATCCTCAGGATTGGGGAATGAACTATGGACTAGAGTGGACTTATTGGTATTCTACTATAGACATATTATAATTCAATCAATGAAAGAAATTACAATATTGATGTGGAAGCAGTGACCACTGGAGGCTCTGGGGACAGAGAGAGGAAAAAACAGTTGTAATATGATTTTTTGGGGGGACTTAGGAATCATCCCAAATGACTTTGGAACAACAGATATAGGCCATATTATATCATCCCATAACATGCAGAACTGTGTGGGAGAGAGTGTAGACTACAATGTGAACTATGGTCCATACTCAGTTGCAATGCCCCAGGATGTGTTTATCAATTGCAATGAATGTTCCATGCTAATGATGTTGTTTATGTGGGAGG
>JAKSZT010053854.1:168646-180063 GCA_026826555.1 Tolypeutes matacus | reverse complement strand
CCTCCCACATAAACAACATCATTAGCATGGAACATTCATTGCAATTGTTAAACACATCCTGGGGCATTGCAATTGAGTATGGACCATAGTTCACATTGTAGTCTACACTCTCTCCCACACAGTTCTGCATGTTATGGGATGATATAAAATGGCCTATATCTGTTGTTCCAAAGTCATTTGGGATGATTCCTAAGTCCCCCCCAAAAATCATATTACAACTGTTTTTTCCTCTCTCTGTCCCCAGAGCCTCCAGTGGTCACTGCTTCCACATCAATATTGTAATTTCTTTCATTGATTGAATTATAATATGTCTATAGTAGAATACCAATAAGTCCACTCTAGTCCATAGTTCATTCCCCAATCCTGAGGATTCTGGAATGTGGAATGATGATGTTGACTCCACCCCCAATTGCAAGGGCGCTTCGATCCCATACAGCTGATTAATGGAACTCTCTTGCTTGCAGTTGTAGGCTCTCTCTTTTCCTTTGTATGGTGGTTGTCCATCCTCACCTCCTTGTTAGTTGTCTTGGGTGAGTCCGATGATGTGGAGAGTAGGTGTTGCTACTCCACTGAGGCTCCGGGCCCTGCTAGCACATGGATATCTGAAAATTTCCAGTCTCTTGGAGGTACACCTACAGACTCCAGTGCCAAATATGGGATTAAACAGAAGGGACAGATGGGCCATTTGTAGAGAAACCATAATTGATTCCAACTCTGCCACTCTCAGAAGCACAAACTCCAAAGTAGATCAACTTTGGGCAAGGCATCAAAGTCAAGACCTATCTGACTGGACAATAGGACCTGGGTATTTCCAGAGCAATCAGGAACCCTACTATTTGGGGTAGTATCCATTTTGACAGTCTATGAGATACTGCTGACATGTGCATAACTGTAACCTCTGGGATGACCTCCTGACTCACTTTTAAGTCTTTTATCCATATAAACTCATTTTTCTTTACCTTTTCCTCCTTTTATTCAAGTTTTTTTTTACCAGTTGCTTTGTGAGTTGGTGCTTGGTAGCAATCCCTCAGTGCCAGGGAGGCTTCTCACTGGGCGTCATGCCCCATACTGAAGGGAAGGTAATGCATTCATATGCTGTGTTTGCCTAAGAGAGAGGCCACATTTGAGCAACAAGGAGACTCTCAGGAGGCAACTATTTGGCACCCCATAACACTAGGCTAGGTTTCAATTTCAAGAGGAAAGGCTCTTAAGCATAGTCATCAATATCAAGGACCCACCAATGGATAATCCTCCTTCACCAGTCATTACCCCTGCACTTGGGGTAAAAGAATGTGGCAGAGCTCTCCAGGATGGGAATTCAATATTCTTTCAGTTATTGTGTTAGTCTCCAACCACTGTGACAATGTGCTGTGATCATTTGAACATATTTATATATCTTATATGTATGCCCAGGTGAACTTTTTCCCGTGTATCCCCCATTACTGACACTACAGAACAATGATCCACCCCTGCCCCAGGTGTAACCCTTCTGTGATCCAACTTTCTTCAAAATTGAAGCCAATAAAATAGCCAAATACAATTCAAAGTAAAATGAAATAAGAATGATAGGTTTAAATATAAGAAATAAAATACATAAAATTTAAAAAAAAGCTAAAACTAAAATTAAATTAAAAGATTGGAATATCAAAAAATGATGAAAAATATGTAATACTTTTGACATTTTGCCTTCCATCACTCTAATAGCTGATGTCTTGTATGTACAGTGACATTTTTTTCCATTTATTCCTGTGTCTTATTTTTTTTTCATTTTGTTTTCAAAGAAGTTTTAATTCACATTAAAGTAACCTACAGAATACAGGGGAATCCCATATAACAAACATCCTCCCCCTTCTCCCCCTTCCCTTATTAATACCTTTTTATATGTGGATGGTAAATTTGTTACTACTGATATACAAATAGTTAAACACAACTACTAACCATGGTCAATACTTTACATTATAGTTTACTTTTAGACAGCACTCTTTTATAAATTTGATATTTAACATGGCTTTTGCCATCATTGCAAGATCATGTAGAACACATCCATTGCCCACTAAATACCTCATGTTCCATCTATTCTATTCTACCCCCCCTCCCATTGGGACACATGGCAACCTCCAGTTTCACTCCTTGGATGACAAGATTCATAGTTACTTGAAACAAAACTGAGGTCTTCACACACTGTTTTGTCCTCCCCTATTAGGAACCACCACATTTCCCAAAAGTTGCAAGCACCTCTGCCTGTGAACATATTGGTCCTCCCAAGGATGAGAGTCTGACTCCTTCCCACTCATTATGTGGGTCTCCACCCACTGATACAAAACATTATGACAAAATAATCATTCACACACTCCCTAGTGGCATGCTCCAGGTAAGCCTGTCACAAATGCCTCCCCCCCCAATATAACACCTTAAACCAGTAACTCTTCCTTGTCATATTTCCATAAGAGCATTCCCAACTTTGTACTTTCAACCATATACCTGCCAATCCCCAGTGTTCACCTGGTCCCTCCCCCAAACTTCCCCCCATTTCCCTGGACCTTCCAACTCACCCTCCTCAATCTACCCACCTGTTAAACCTGTAACACTCAACCCAATAATATCATTACCCTCCTGTCATATCCCTTCAATGTGCAACTACACACTTTCACCATATCATAGATTATGTCTTTATCAGCATTGGCTCACAAACTTCTTCTCCTTTTCTACTTCGAGTAAACCTATCTTCCAGGCAGCAACTCTCCAAGTTTGCTCAATTTGCTTAATGCATATCAGTGAGGTCATATGATATGGGTCCTTCAATGCCTAGCTTTTTTCACCCAACATACGGTCAAGATTCATCCATGTTATCCTGTGTGTTAGCACTGAATTCTTTCTCACAGCTGAATGATATTCCGTTGTGTGTGTGTATATACCACATTTTGGTTATCCATTCTTCTGTTTATGGGCATTTGGGTTAATTCCAACTTTTGGCAATAGTGAATAATGCCACTATAAAAATTTGTGTGCACATAACTGTTCATGACTTTGCTTTCAATTCTTCTGGGTATAGACCCATCAGTGGAATTGATGGATCATATGGCAGCTCTATAATTAGTTTTTTGAAGAACTGACAAACTGTCCTCCACAATGGCTGGATCATTGTACATAACTGCTAAAAGTGGATGAGGGTTCCCTTTCCTCCATATCCTCCCAACACTTATACTACTCCTTTTTTTTTAAATAGTCACCAGCCAAATGGGTGTAAGATGGTCTCTGATTGTAGTTTGATTTGCATATCCCTAAAAGCTAGTGATGTTGAACATCTTGTCATGTATTTTTTGTATCTATTTCTCAAAGAGTCTTTTCAAGTCGCTTGCCTACTTTTTAAATTGGTTGTCTTTTTTTTTTTTTTTTTGAAGTGTATGTTTTATTTATATATGCTAGATAGGCTCTTATGAGATATATGGCTGCCTAGTATTTTCCAACATTGTGTAGGCTGCCTTTTTTACTTTCTTGATAGCCTCCTTTGAGATACAAAAGTTTTTAAGTTTGAGGAGGTACCCATTATGTATTTTTTTTCACTGTTGATTGTTTGGGTGTGAAGTTCATGAAAACATTTCTTATACATCCCTACTGTATCTTCCAAGGTCTTTATGGTCTTGACTCTTATGTTTAGATCTTTGATCCATCTTAAGTTGATTTCTGTATAAGGTGTGAGATGGTGTTCCTCTCTCATTTTTTGTATGTGGATATCCAGTTCTCCAAAAACCTTTTGTTGAAAGGCCATTCTCTATCCCATGAGTGGGTTTGGTGGCCTTGTTGTATATCAGATTACTGTATATGAAAGTATCTATATCAGACCTCTCAATTCAGTTACATTGCTTGGTATGTCTATCCTTATGCCAATACCATGCAGTTTCGACAACTTCAGCTTTGTGGTTTGTTTTAAATTCTCATAGTGTGATTCCTCTGTTTTCACTTTTCTTTTTCAATATGTCATCATCTATTTGGGGCCTCTTAACCTTCCAAATAAAAAGCAATGTAACTGAATTGAGAGGTCTGATATAGATCCTTTCATATACAGTTTGGGTAGGACAGGCATTGTAATGATGTTTAGTCTTTCTATCCATGAACAGGGAATATTCTTTCATTTAAGTCTTCAATTTCCTTTAACAGTTTTGTGTATTTTCTTTTTTTTTAGTATGTCATTTATATCTTTAATTAAATTTATTCCTAGGTATTTAATTCCTTTAGTTACTATTGTAAATGTTTTTTTAAATTGATTTCCTCCTCAGATTTCTAATTATTGGTGCACAGAAATACTACTGATTTTTGCACATTGGTCTTATAGCCAGCAACTTTACTGAACTCATTTATAAGTTTTAGAAACTTTGTTGTAGATATCTTTGGGCTTTCTATGTATAAAATCATGATGTCTGCAAAAAGTGAATTTTTTTTTTTAAAGATTTTATTTATTTATTCATTTATCCCCCCCTTGCTGCTTGTGCTCGCTGGGTCAGCTAACCACGCCGTGCCGGCGGGCTTGCCTTCACCAGGAGGCCCCGGGAACTGAACCCAGGGCCTCCCATATGGTAAACGGGAGCCCTACTGATTGAGCCACAGCCGCTTCCCATGAAATTTTTACTTCTTCCTTTCCAATTTTGATGATTTTTATATCTTCTTCTTGCCTCAGTGCTCAAGCAAGTACTTCTAAGATAATGTTAAATAGGAGTAGTGAGAGTGGGCATCCTTGTCTTGTTCCTGATCTTAGAGAGAAAGCTTTTAGGATTTCATCATGATATTAGCTGTGGGTTTTTCAGATATATCCTTTATCATGTTCAGAAAGTTTCCTTCTACTTCTATGTTTTTTAGTGTTTTTATCAGGGAAAGGTATTGTATTTTGTCAAATGCTTATTTTGTGTCTATAGAGATGGTCATGTTAAGTTTTCTTTTGATCTGATTATGTGGTATATTACATTAATCGATTTTCTTCTGTTGAACCCCTTGCATACCCGGGATAAAGCCCACTTGATCAGGGTGTATAAATGGTTTGAAGTGTTGTTGAGTATGATTAGCAAGTGTTTTGTTGAGAATTTTAGCATTTAGGTTTATTAGAGAGATTTGTCTGTAATTTTCAATTCTTGAGGAGTCTTTTGTCTTTGGTTTTAGAGAATAGGTAGCATTATATAATGAGAAAGGCAAGGATCCATCTACTTCTATTTTTTGGAAGAGTATAAGTAGGATTGGGGTTAGTTTTTAAAAGAATATTAGGTAGAATTCACCCAGATGAAGTCATCTGGTCCTGGGCTATTCTTAGTTGGGAGGTTTTTGATGACTGATTCTATTTCTTTACTAATAATTGATCTATTGAGTTACTCAATTTCTTCTTTCATCAATGTAGGTTCTTTATCAGTTTCTAGGAATTGGTCCATTTCCTCTAAATTATCCTTCTTTTTGGCATATACTTTTTCAAAGTATTCTCTTATGATAACCTTTATTTCTCTGAAGCCAGTGATGATACCCACCTCCTCATTTATTATTTTGTGTATTTGCAGAGTCTCTGCTTCTTTGCCTTTTTTTTTTTTTGTTAGTCTATCTAAGGGTTTGTCAATTTTATTTATCTTCTCAAAGAACAAGCTTTTGATTTAATTTTCTCCAGTGCTTTCTTATTTTCTATTTCATTTGGTTCTGCTCTAATCTTTGTTATATCCTTCTTTCTACTTCCTTTAGTGTTAGTTAGTTTTTGTTTTTCTAATTCCTGCAGGAGTGCAGTTAGGTCTTTGATTTCAGCTCTTTCTATTTTCTTGATATATACATTTATGGCAATGAATTTCCCTCTCAGTAGAGTTTTTGCTGCATCCCATAGGTTTTGATATGTTGTGTTGTCATTTTCATTTGTTTCCTGGTAGTTACTGATTACATTTGAGATTTCCTCCTTTTCACACTGTTTGTATAAGAGTATGTTTTGAATGTCCATGTCCATGTACCTAATCTGGTACTCTGGCCCTTCCAGATTTCCAGCTTCTTTCCATTGTGGTCAGAGAAATTACTTTGTATAATCTCAATCTTTCAGAACTAATTGAGAATTGGTGTGTGGCTTGGCATGTGGTATATCTAGGAGTATTATCCATGTGCACTAGAAAAGAATGTTTGTCTCACTTTATTTGGGTATAATGTTCTGTATGTGTCAACTAGATCCAGATCCTGTAATGTATTATTCAAAGTCTGTGTTTCCTTACTGATTCTCTGTGGAGATGTTCTGTCTAATGGTGATAATGGTGTATTAAAGTCCCCAACTAAATTGTTGAGGCATCTATTTATTCACTTAGTTTTTTCAGTGTTTGCCTCATGTACTTTGAGGTGCACCATTTAGGTGCATAAATATTTATGACTAGTCTTTCTTCTTGAAAGATATGCCCTTTAAATAACATATAGTAACATCTTTGTTACTAACAATAGTTTTACATTGAAAGTCTATTTTGCTCAATATTAGCATAGCTTCTCTGGCCTTTGTTTTTTTTTTTTTTTTTTTTTGGTTATTGTTTGCTTGTAAAATTTTTTCTATCCATTCAGTTTTGGCTTCCTTGAATCTGTGGTCTAAGGTTGGTTTCTTGTAAAGAAAATGTAGATAGGTCATATTTCCCTATCCATTCTGCCAATCTATGTCTCTTGACTGGTGAGTTTAATCCATTACCACTCAGTATTATTTCTCTCAAGGAATTACTTACATTAGCCATATTTTCTTCAGATTTATATATGTCATATGCTGTTTTTATTTCTCTTTTGTCTTTTCGTTGATGCTACACTCTCCTTGAACCCTCTTTCTCCTGTTTTTTCATTTTAACCAGCATAACCCTCTTTAGAATTTCTTGAAGGGAGGATTCTTATTGGCATTCTCTCTTAATACCTGTTTATCTGTGAGTATTTTGATCACTCCACCATTTTGTAATGCCAGCTTTGTTGGATAGAGAATTCTTGGCTGGAAATGTTTTTCTTTTAGTACCTTAACTATGTCATACCACTGCCTTCCTCCCCCCATGATTTCATATGAAAAATAAACACTATCTTATTGACCTTCCATTGTATGTGATGGTTCACTTTTCTTTTGCTATTTTCAGTATTTTCTCTTTGTATTGAGAATTGGACAGTTTGATGATTATATTCTTGGTGTAGGCTTTTTTGGGATTTATATTGTTTTGGGTGCACTATACTTCCTGGACATGTGCATTCATCTTCCTCAACAGTGTTGGGAAGTTTTCAGCCATTATTTTCTCCAACACTGCTTCTGTCCCCTTTCCCTGCTCTTCTCCCTCTGGGATGCCTGTAATGTGTATGTGTGTGCATTTTGTGTTGTTATTCAAATCCCAAACTCCTGCTTGAATTTTTATATCTTTTTATTTATCTGTTCCAGTATCTGTTTGGTTTGAGATGTACTGTCTTCCACATCACTAATTCTTTCCTCTGACTTTCAAATATGTTTTTATTTGCTTATATTATATTTTTGTTCTTGGATTGTGCCATTCATCACCATCATATATAATAACTTTATGAATATTTAAAATTTTTTCCATATGTTCTCCCAGTGTTTTCTTAATATTCTTAATTTCTTCCTTCACTTCAATATTTTGGTTCATAATATTTACTTGGACATGTTTGATTAATTGTTCAATCTTCTGCAGCTCTTCTTGGTTTTAAGTTTCCTCATTGGAGTGGAACATGTCTTCTTTTTCTTTCTATGGTTTGTAATTTTTTGTTGTTATCTCATCATCTTTTTATCTTGATTGATTTATTTAGCTGATTAGTTTCTCTCTTTACTCTGGGGTTTTATGTAATTGCTATTTTTGTGTGTTTGTTAAGTTTTCTCTTTGACACTTTGTTCTTCTTATTCTATTTCCTTGCTTTTTTCTATGTTCTTTTGAAGGAAAAAAATTAGGGCAAGGGAAAGTATAAGAGTTAAGAAAAGTAAAAGGATAATAGTAAAAATAATAATAATGATTAGAAAAAGAACCATACAAGACCTTTGAAAATGAACACTTAACTCATGTAAGCAGTGTAGGGTAATAGGAATAAAAAAAAGTGGTGTGCCAAAAATGAAATGGGATACCAAATACAGAAGAATATATAGAATGAATTAGAATGCCAGTATGATGAGGAGGGATGGAAAGGGAAAAGAAAAAGACAAAAAGAAAGAGTTAATAAGAAAAGAAAACAGGAAAGACAAGATAGAAATAAAAACCAGAAAAACTGAGGATTAAACAAAGAGAGCTGGAATGTAAGAACAACAACAGAAAGCTGAAAATAGAAAGATGAAGAAAGGAAAAGATATAGTGTTGGTAGACAAAATTCGTATACATAGAATTGGGAAAATAAAGGAAGAGGAAACACAACAACCAAGAATCAAGCCAGCAGCACCTTGAGGAATTTACTTCTTTGTCAAACTTTCTCCAGATCTATGCATTTAAGCCTCCCACTCTATGGGATTTTCAAAATAGCTCAATCCAGCAGGATCTTACTACAACTTTGCAATTTTTTTTGGTAAGAAAGATATGTCTATGTTCCTTTAAAAGAAAAAAAATTAAAACCAGAGAAAGGAAAGATACACAAAAAGATAATAATTATAAAAAGTAGGAGAGGAACTGTGAAGACCTAGGAAATTGAAAAAATTAGCAGGAGTAGAAGCACAGAGGAATAAGTTTAGGAAAGTGGAATAGAAACAATTAAATTATAAAGAGAATAGAGAAAAAATATATAGAATGAATTAAAAGGGTGGAATGGAGAGAAGAGGGGAAGAGAAAGAGAAAATAGAGAAAGAAAAAGCAAAAAAGAGAAAGTAAACAGAGAAAAAAGAGAAGAAAAAAGAAAAACATAAAAAATCAGAGACCAAATAAAGGAGGTGGAATGAAAAAACAACAATGGAAAACAAAATATATGAAGGTGAAGGTGTGAAAATAAATAGTGTAGGTAGAATAGATCAGTAACCAAAATGAAAAAAAGAAAAAGAAAGAAGCAGAGAAACAAAGGAAGGGGATACAAACATGGAACAAACAATACAGCAATGATGCAATTTTTATAAAAAGGAGACAGAAGGAAAAAAAACATGGAAAAACAGACTTCTCTCTTAGAACTCTAAGGATCATCTCAGGCTGCTTGTGTTCCTCCATAACTCAACCTGTAGCCTACACTTTGCAGGATTTTGACTGAGTTTTAGTGAGTAAAGTAAGAGAAATAAAAGGAAAGGAACTTTAATATATATATATATATATATGAGATTCAAGAAAAACTAATACAAATAAAATGTCTATGTGGTCCCTGTTATAAAGTTTCAGCTGGATTCCTTATAACCTGGTGAATCATTTCTCAAGGAAGAGCCAGGAATTGAACCAGGGATCTCAAATAGCTAGGCAGGAATTCTCCCAATGAGCTATTCAGCCTCCGTGGGTTAACTAGCTTCTCATAAGTCTACCTGACCCTTTACCCTTGAGCAGGTTAGATCCCCTGCATTTTTCTGGAGTGTTGATCTCTGCCTGTCTCTCTGCCTCCTCACTGATGTAATTACTCTCTTTACATAGTTGGGTGTGTGTGACCATCTGTCTGAGCCAATCCCCATCCCCTTGAGTCATGGTCCCTCCTAATTTCAAGGGTGAACCAGCCAGCTAAACTCACTGCAAATAAATTACTCTCCACACCTGGAGATCCTTTTCCTTTCAGGGAATTTGCTGTCATGCTGTGATTTGGAGCAGGGGGTTAGAGTCTTCACCCAGCCTGAGGGCTGGGTATGTGTGCCACTTCCATTCACCAAGGAAAGCAATCTATGATTATTGCTGGCTTCCCCACCTGTCCAGTCCCATCCTAGGTGACTCAGAGCATCTTCCTGTGGAGGTAGACATCTGCTCTACTCTCTGTTAGATACAATACACCAGTAGTTTTACCCTCACTTAATATCTCAGTAGTGGGGGAAGGGAGCCCTTCCTGGGAGCTGAGAAGTTTAAAAACTCACAATTAACTAATTTGGCTTCTTTGTGTCTCTGACCTTCACTCTTCTGGGAGTTGGTAAGCAGCGTCCTGGTTTTTATGCCCCAAAGCAGGTACTCACATCAGCCTCTTGCTTTTTATTTGTTGTTTTAGGGAGAGCTAAGCCTTATTTGCCTAACCCATTGGCCATGCTCCCTGAATCAACTTTTGAAATTACTGAGTATGTATATTTTGTGTTCTTGCTTTGGTATTACAGATTTCTTCAAGAAAACCTAACTAGCCTTCAAGCAATGAATAAATATGTATGAATATATATAGGCATAGAAACAGGATAAAAGCTCCTGATTTACCATTTGGGTGCTGAACCATAATCTCCTGCTTTCTAAAGAAACTTGAAATTGCCTCACTTTTAATATCTGTAGAATTATCCCCAACCACTTTAAACTATGGCTAATGCAGCTTATCATTCTTTAACTGTCCACAGCCCTCATCATGGTTTGAGAAATATTATGCTTTAATCTGGAATGTATTCCATTGTACCCCCTGCATCACTTAGAGGCCAGAAATAATGCCATCCCTCAAAATGGAAATGACATTCTTTGCATGGCTTTTGACTACAAGTAACTTTATAAATCTGAAAGAACAGCACACTATCAATGTTTATGATTCTGCCTATCCCAGCCTCATTGATTAGGAAAAAAGATTGGCAGTTATTGAAATCCATAAAGAAATAGAACAGCATGATGAAATATGCTATAACTTAATCTATTAAGAAATAGGTGTTGAGTATTAACAATCTTACAATACGTAAAATTTTACTGAGTGTTTATTGTTTGCATCCATTGGATTTCCAACATGGAATTTTAAAATCATAATGTATACATTTCAAACAGAATAAAACAAGGTTGCCCTGTAATTTATTCTATCACTGTTCATTTTCACAATGTCCCATGCTCTCCAATTACTTCATTCACATATTCTCAATGTAGATTTTGCTTAAAAATTTAGTGTTTCTAGTTTTCTCAAAGATTTCCTTTATTGAGGGTTATACCTTTTTTGTAATGATACTTTCTCAATTTCTAATTTTTCTACCAGTTTTGCAAAATGTTTAGCATTTGTGATTTCCAAAATATTAACATGCCTGTTTATTTTATAACATATTTTATCCTCATTGATTATTTTAGATATAGAGAGCAGTTGAAAATCTTCTTTACTTTTATGTATTTTAATTCATTATTTGAACATATTTTATAATATTACTTTAATAATTTTGAAATTTGGATTAATTTATACCTGAACTGTTTTTCTCAAATTTCATTAATATACCGTTGGATATAACAAAATCAATATAATACTGTGGATTTAATATTCACTATGTGCTTTAACTAATTTGCAGTAACCTCATACCATATAACCATGCATTAAACTAAAGCCAACTACCAAAAGCAATTACAAAACCTGAA